>JADBJO010006662.1:57500-65000 GCA_016801955.1 Conus betulinus | reverse complement strand
CTGGATAATTTACAACAACATAAAACAAAATGAAGTTCGTCCTCTTTTCCATTTTTGCATAAATGACAAGTCAAATCTATACCAGTATATTTACTGTAACGATAGCGGTGTTCTGCTATGTCTGAAATTCCTAGTCTAAATTTGGTCATTGCCAACTTCAAGTGTTTAGCTAAATCCATTCGTAAATAAAGTTTGACATCATGTATCGAACAAAAGTCCGATACATGGTAAATCTATCACTATTTTTGACATGAAAGTCCCATTCCTGCCACCTGCATGCAATTAATCTGTCTTTAAATTCACATAGAAATGATCTGTCATTTTGCACGCCTTGGTTTATCCCAAACATAGCCATATCCAAATTGATATAACTTGCAACGGACATTTTTGAAGCCCAATTTCTGTTGTCTCTTGCATCTAGGTCGTATAACATCATATAGGCTCTCCGAGGTAATCTGTGATCATTCATTTTTGTTAATTTCAACCAGTATCGGATACAGCTTAACACAGAATTCAAAGAGATAGGATATCTATTGGTCTCCCCATAGACAAAGTCATTGGGTGTTCGCATTTCAACTCCTAAAAATTTCTTTAATGCATAGAGGTGCACTTTTTCACAATGGCGGGCTGCATCATCTAGTCCCCAAAGCTCTGCGCCGTATAGAGCAATGGGTTGAACCTGAATCAAATAACTTCAACAATAAATCTAAACTAGTATTCTTCAAAAATATACAGTTTTCTCATAATGCAGAGCAGAGCTTTCTTTGCTTTACTTACCAGGTCATTGCAAGCCAGTGTGAAACTGAGTTTTGTTGAAAACATATACCTAAGTATTTATAAGCATTTACGACAGGCATAACAGCATTACTATATGTCCAATTTTCTCTTGCTGCTAAGTAGCCACCTTTTCTAAACACAATTATATTGCTTTTTGCTTAATTCACTTTCAAATCAAGTGAAAAAGCTGCGCGTTGCAGACTGTTTAACTGTGTCTGCAAACCAATAACTGTTTCTGATAATAGTACAATATCATCTGCTAATAACAAAATAAAGTGCTCAAAATAATCAGTTGTAAACATTGCACCATGCCTACCATTTTGAATTATTTCTATGGCAAGTTCATTAATAAACAAAGAAAATAAAACAGGACTGCACACGTCACCTTGCTTAACACCATAGGTGCACATGATGAAATCAGTTAGTTTATGTCCACACCGTATCTTAACTTTAACATTAATATACATACTTTTGATGCAATTGTATAAATTACCATTTATACCATTTTTAACTAAAATTGACCAAAGAATTTTCCTATTAATGGAATCAAAAGCTTTCTCAAAATCTATGAATGCAACATATACTTTTCTGTTGAAAGAGAAACTGTTTTGTATGAGCAGCTACAAAGTAAACATATGATCAATAGTTGAATAGTTCTTTTTGAATCCTGCTTGATATTCTCCAGTAATGTTATTTTCCTCAACCCACTCTTGTAAACGATGATTAATAACTGTACTATAGATCTTGCTACTAATATTGCATAATGAAATGCCCCTGTAATTGTTAGGGTTGTTGACATCTCCTTTTTTTTGTACAAGGGAAGCACAATACTTTCTGTCCAACTGTCAGGAAATATACCTTTCTGAAACAAAGCATTAAAGAATGTGACAAAGAAATCTACAACACAATCACCTGCATTTTTTAACAACTCTCCAATTACTCCATCCGGCCCAGCAGCTTTTCTCATCTTTATCTTTCTAATTGCTAAAATAACTTCTTCCTTTGATATTGGTCGGTTGAAATAAACATCATTACCATCAACATTCAATTCGTCCTCGTCTGGTTTACTTTCTTTTTCGAGTAAAGCTTTGAAGTGTTCAAAACCAGTTGTCCAAAGTGATATCATTGCTAACGTGTTTCCGTTTACATGAAAGTTTATTTACATTTTCCCAAAATTGCTTTTGATCATTCACCGAAGATAACAATTCATCTAAAAACGATTTGTGGAAATCCTTCTCTTTGCGCTTTAACAAATGTTTATACTCTCTACGTGCAGTACAAAAAGCGTTTCCGTCTTCAGAATATCCTGTTTGACGGGATATTCTGTAAAGCTTTCTTAAATTTTTCTTTGCTGCCTTACATTCATGATCATACCAGTCATCTAATTTATCATTATCACCAATTTTGATCTGCCTATTCATGCATTCAGCACTTCGTTTAATGCAGTCGTTAAATATAGACAAAGCTTCGTCAATATCAAAATCAATTAAACTTACAGCTAACTCTAACATTCTACGAGATTCCTCAGACTGCATTGAGTCAATAAACACCGGTGATGCAGTATTGTTCCAGACTATCCTATTGAATGTTTATTTCTCTTCTTGAGTTTTCATATTGTCATGCTCTCCCGAAAAAGTTAAATGTAATTCAAGTGGCATATGACCTGAATGAAACATATCACGAATATTAAGTTCACAGAAAGATTCAAACATAGCAAACATATCACTCGACATTAAAAAGTAATCGTTAACACTACTACCTGAATCTGAGATGTATGTGTAGCAACCATAGCGGTCGCCATTACATGCACCATTCAGAATACGTAAATCAATGTAGTACATAAATTCAACAGAAGTTTACCATAGCTATTCAAAACACTTTGTCTTGAGATTTCCTGTTTGTGTTGATCGAACTACTTGTTTTTAATGACTTAACAAAATTTTCACTGCATAAATCATTTACATTTATATCGGCAGTTCGACTGTTGAAATCCCCTGACAATACTAAGTAAACATCATGAAATGCAACAGAACAATCTGCCAAGCATTCTTCCAAAAGACTAATGCCATTGTTTACATCCAGAAAAGAACAAAATGGTGACCCTTCAGGCGGAACATATACACACATATACAACATATCCTTCATGGTGCCTAATACAGCTCTGTCTATGTGCAAAACAATAATATTATTGTAGTCTACGTCAACAAAACGAACAAAACGGGGCATACACTCTCTTTATTAGGCACACAACTCCACCCGAAAAACGACCATGTTTAGAGAACTTAATAGCAGGTTTACAAAAAGTTATGTAATCAACAAATAAATCTGATTGAAATGTTTCTATAAAGGTTTCAACAAGACAAATTATATCAAAGGAACGAACATAAAAAGGAAATCTTTATGTCTTAGTTTAGGAAGCAGGCCGTTGACATTCCATTGCAGGACTTTAAAACGCTTAACTGAAAATGCACGTGCGTTACAATCGGAGTCAAGCTGACCTGACACAGAATGTGTTCCTGAACTTTTTTTGCACGGCTGCACGGCCTGTACCCTGTTTGTTCACACTGTCCTCTCTGTCACTGACAACTTCACGAACATTCGACATACAGGCACGTGCAGTGTCAGGCACATCACCGCTCACGAATAGTTCCGCAACCGGTGCCCGTTTTTTGGTTGCTCCCTCTAAATTAAATGCAGAAGAAAAAACTATTTACAGAACAAAAATTTGAAAAAAAACACCTCCCCAAGAAGAAGAGCGGCCGATATCCTATTTGATATCTTTCAGGTTGCCCTCTGAGTCCACAGAAAATTTAGTTCCATCTATTACAAGATGGTCGAAAACCATAGACGCCTTTTTGTTTTCTGCTCTAGCTTTCTTCAAATGTGGCAGCAGTTTGCGTCTTACTTCCCTCACCCTGAAAGAAAAATCTTCTCCAATAAAATACCAGTACCTTTTAGTTTCCCTCTTGCCCTGAGTATGTCCACCTTGTCCTTGAAGAAGGTACAGCACCCGATTATTGGAGAGTTGGGCCTCTGGTTCAGGCGATGCAGGCGGTCAAATCGAACGTCTTTGGCCAGCTCCAGCCTGTCAGTGAAGAGTTCCCTGACTGCAGCCTCCAGGTCATCTGCCGTCTCCTTCTCTGCTTTCTGAAGTCCGTGGATGATGACGTTGTTTCGCTTCGACCTGCATTCCAAATCGTCGGTCTTCCTCTCCATCTCTTCGATCCTCTTCTCCAGGCGGACGTTACTCTCCTTCAGTGCGGCATTTTCCTCTCGTAGACGGGAGCATTCTTCCTTCATGCTCTTCATTTCCGCATGAAGCATATCAAAACCGTCTTTGAGGCCTCTGATATCATCCCTCACCGCATCAAACTTCATGCTCAGCTGATGAAGCATGGACATGACATCGTTGGAACTCTGATCTCGGTTCTGGGATGAAGAAGCCGGTGGTGTGTCTCCAGCACTAGCACGAGGGGAACATGATGACTGGGATCCAAGTAGTGTTTGTTTCGTGGAAGTACGGGGGCCTGGATTTAATTCGACGTCGCCGCATTGAAACAACAACAAACTCCCCCAGAAGAAATACGAGAGGAGGAAACCACACACGACACCGGTAGTCTTGGTTTTCAATGTCAGTCCCAGTCTTGGTAATCTTGAATTTGCGCGTTTTTTTCATAAATACCATAAAAACGAAAAGAAAGAGTCCACATCGCTGCCTGAAAACTAATGTTTCTGGTGTGGTGTGTGGGTGTCGGTGTAGTGTGTGTCGTGTAGTGCTGTGTGTGTGTGTGGGGTGGGTGGTGTGTGTGGTGTGTGTGTTGTGTGTGTGTGAGCCGGGAGGAGCACGAGAGAGAGAGGAGAGGAGAAGAGATGAGATACCCCGAGAGAGACGAGAGAGCAGCGACGGGTGTGGTGTGGTTGTGTGTGGTGGGGTGTGTGTGGGGTGTGT
Organism: Conus betulinus; assembly: GCA_016801955.1. Lineage (NCBI taxonomy): Eukaryota > Metazoa > Mollusca > Gastropoda > Neogastropoda > Conidae > Conus > Conus betulinus. The sequence continues at coordinate 60,274 of JADBJO010006662.1, read as the reverse complement.
GTGTGTGTGCTGTGTGTGTGTTGTGCTTGTATGTTGTGTCTATGAATGTATGTGAGCATGGGACAATGTACATGTTCCATGGCGTTGGCGCGAGAGCATTGACACGAGCCAGCTTCTATGTGTAAGGTAGTTTTGTACAACGCACCCACACACAACACCCAACACACACACACACACACACAAGTACACACAAACACACACCACACACACAAACACACACACACACAACACACACACACACACATACACACCACACTTTGTTTGAATCACTTTAGTGGAGGACTTTAAACTGAACANTGTGGCCTCCAGGCAAACAGCGGGAGGGAGGAAGAAAGACGCGCGAGTGAACTAAGAACCACAAAAGAAAGGAAGATAAAAAAAAACCCAAAGAACACCAGACGGATGAAAAGAGCAGGAGGAGAAGAAATAGGAAGGACGCGAAAAATCAGAATGTTAAAAGAGGACAGAAAATGTGCAAAGTAGGAGAGAATGCTAAAGATGGGACGAAGTAATTAAGGAGAGACGTAAAAGTACCTAAGAAAAGCGAAAAGAGGGACGGAAAAGTGCAAAACGAAAAGCAAAAAAATAAAAATAAACTAATAAAATAAAATAAAATAACAAACAAGGAAAACGTAAAATAAATGAGAAAACGAAAAAGACGGAAGGAAAATGAAAAAGCATGAAGCTAATGAATGACAAAGGATAAGGAGTATGACGGAAAAATATAAGGAAGGACAAAAAAAAAAAAAACGAAAGATTTAAAGGCTAAGAAGGAAAGAGATTTTAAAAAGAAAGAGAAGAGGGACACAAGCGAAGGGAAAACGAAAAAACAGAGAGACAGAGAACGGAAAAATGGGTAAACAAGATCGATAAAAGAACCAGCAAGAACGAGAAAACAGAATAAAGAAACAAATTATTCAGCAGTGAATAAACACATTAATATAAAAGTTAGTGAAATAATTTCAAAAAGAAAAAAGAAAAGAAGGAAGAAGAAGAAGAAAGCTGAAAGATAAAATTTGTCGGCCACAAAAAGAAAAGCAAAAGACCACACCCGTTTCGTTTCTAACGCAGATAAAGACCAGAAGCGAGAGAAAGAAGGAAAGAAAAGGCAATGGCGGAGGAAGTAAATAAATCAGAACGAACGGGGGAAAGTAGAACACGAAGAGGGCTGGAGGGGAGTATTTTAGAGGGGGTGGGGGGGGTGGGAATGGTGAGCCTATGAGAGAGAGAGAGAGAGAGAGAGAGAGCAGAGAGAGAGAGAGAGAGAGAGAGAGAGAGGAGACAAGTAGAAGGAGAATAAACAGAAACGACTACGAACGCCCATGCACGAAGAAAGGAGCAGAACAATAGTGAGCAGAGCATAAAGGGGTCGGTGACGAGGAGGAAAGGTGAGAGGACGACTAGACGGAGGCAAAGAAGAAGGTAAAAAAAAATCAGCCTGTTTAAACAAATTTGTCCAGTTTCATGATCATGATGCTGAATTGTGATTGTTGTTTTAGTTCTTCTTAACTTCGGGTCGGATCGTCGTACGGCTCGTCGTCTTCGTCTTTTCCGACTTTTCTAGTTCCGAAATGTGTGTGTGTTGTGTGTGTGTGTGTTTGTGTGTGTGTGTGGTTGTGTGTGTGTGTGGTGAGAGAGAGAGAGATACCGAGAGGCGAGAGAGAGAGTGTGTGTGGTTTAGATTTGAGAGAGAGAGATAGAGAGAAGAGAGTGAGAGAGCGTGTTGTTTCAAGAAGAGGGAGATTTGTGTTGAATTTACAAGATGTTTCTTTAGTTTCCATGCACCTCCCCCCCACACACACACGTTTCCCACACCTCCCCCCCTCCTCCCCACCCACACCGTCAAACCGTACCCTCCCCCCTCCCCCTCCCACCATCCTCACTTCAATGGGGTCCCCGTTTCCTGTTTTCCCTGTTTTTCCTTTTTTCTAATCTCAAAGGCAACAGCATGTGCGTGCCAACCGAACAGTCGACGACGACAGCAACTAAACGAAGAGAAGACAAACGATAAGAACTACATCAACATCCCTAACAACACCGGGCGAACCATACATGTTCAGCAATTAACTTTCACTTGACGATCACTGGCAAAAAAAAAAAAAAAAAAAAAAAAAAGTTCCGACAAGCGTGAAATCAGGCCTCTTCAGGGTCGATAATCGTGGCGCAGTTTGGTCTGAGAGAGAGAGCAGAATGAAACCCAAATCGTTTGCCGTCGAGAGACGGTTGAAGACGCCTTTTGCCGGCTGAGGCTCTTGCTTTGTTTTTTTTGTCTTCGGTGTGGTTTTCAAGCACTTTTCTGCAAATTAAACTTCTCTCTCTCTCTCTCGATTCTCTCTCTCTCTCTCTCCGTCCTCTCCTCTCTCGTCTCTCTCTCTCCTCTCTCTCCGGCCTCCTCTCTCTGGTATTTTTGTGGGGGGTGTGTGGTGTGTGTGTGTGTGGTGTGTGTGTGTTGTGTGTGGGTGTGTGTGTGTGTGTGTGTCCTCGCGCGCACGCCGTATGGCAAGTGGGCTTTTTTTTCAGTATCTTCAATTGACTGCCATTTGTCTTTGAAAATGCGTTCTCTTCCCGAAGAGAGAGGAGAGAGAGAGATAGAGAGAGAGTAGAGAGATAGAGAGAGAGAGACAGACAGACAGACAGACAGACAGACAGAGACAGAAAGGGGGAGGGGGGCAGATAGACACGTCCAATTACAACAACGATCATGTGTAAGATCGTTGGCACTAGCAGCACTGCAGATGTGTGCGAACAGGATCATAGATCGCTGACTTCAATTC
>JADBJO010006662.1:25000-40000 GCA_016801955.1 Conus betulinus | reverse complement strand
CACACGCGCGCGCGCCCCACACACACACAACACACACACACACACACACACCACACACACACACACCACACACCACGGAGACGACGAGAGAGAGGAGAGAGAGAGGAGAGAGAGAGGAGGAGAGAGAGAGAGGAGAGAGAGAGAGAGAGAGATTGAGAGAGTGAATTAATAAATCCTACAACCCAAACTTTTTGATGCTGTGTGCAGTGTCGTGCTACGTGGAACTGAACGCGGAGTGTTTGCGTTTAACAGCCTCCCCACCCTCCCCCCTCCCACCCCCCCCCCCCCCCCCGCCGTGTCGTCTTCTATATGCTTGTGTGTGAGTGAGTGTGTGTGTGTGTGTGTGTGTGTGTGTGTGTGTGTGTGTGTGTGTGCGTGTGTGTGTGCGTGCGCGCGCGCGCGCTCGCTCGCTCTCGCTTTCTCTCTCTCTCTCTCTCTCTTCTCTCTCTCTCTCTCTCTCTCTCTCATTCTGTTCATTGTGTATTAATTTTTGCGCCTCCCCCCGCCCCCCTCGTCCTTTTTTTTGTTTTTTTTTTTTTTTTTTTATAAAATCTTATTCCTTATCGTTGTTCTGTTAGTTACATTATCACAAAAGTTTCAAATGTGAGAACACAAGAAATAGCAGTGCCAACCTCGGTACGCGCGCCGCCGTACGGTCAGTCACACGCACGCCCATGCATGCATACTGTCTTTCTCTCTGTCTCTGTCTCGGTGCCAGTCTAAAACATCCTAGAGGCTGGGGGGGGGGGGGGGGGGGGGGGGGGGGCAGTGAGGCGGATCGGACGTGACCGAGGAACACTGGAGACGGTCTGACAAGAACGGGAATCTTCATTGTCTGCCAGGAAGTAAGGGAGATGGGGGTAGGGATGGGGGAGCGGGGGGGTGGGGGGTGGGGTTGGGGGGGGGGCTCACTTGTCGTTGGCCCTGTGTTTACCTAGGAGATTTTGTAGCTGGGATGGGTGACTAAGGGGGGGGGGGGGGGGGGGGTGTTACGACACTGTCCTCTCTCTGTGTGTCTCACTGTTTATCTGTCTCCCTCCCTCTTCCCCACTCCCTCACACCCTCACTCCCTCTCTTTCCCCCTTCTCTCTCCCTTCGCTTCCAGTCCTGTTCACACATGTGTCAGTGCTACCTTGTTTAAAGAATGCCCATGAATTCTATAAACGGCAAGGGCTAGATCTAATCTCTCTCTCTCTCTCTCTCTCTCTCTCTCTCTCTCTCTCTCTCTCTCTCTCACACACACACACACACACACACAGAGACTAGTTTTATCCTTTCAATCGTAGCCAAGCGTCATACACGCTTCTTGAGTGTGCGCGCCAGAGCGTATGCGCGCGCGCGTGTGTATGTGTGCGTATGTGTGTGTGTGTGTGTGTGTGTGTGTGTGTGTGTGTGTGTGTGTGCGCGCGCGAGTACGCGCGCGCGCGCGTGTGTGCTTCCATTAGTGTGTGTGTGTTCATCTGTGTGTGTGTGTGTGTGTGTGTGTGTGTGTGTGTGTGTGTGTGAGAGAGAGAGAGAGACAGACAGACAGACAGACAGACAGAGCGAAGGTGTGGCGTCCTCAACACCTGGTTGATTCCCAAAGGAGCTGTGAGCTATTCAGATCACGGGGAACACTAGAGGTTGGGGCAGCTTGGGAAGAAGGTACGTGGGAAAGGACGGGGGGGGGGGGGGGGGGGGGGGGGGGGGAGATTTGAGACGAGGGTGGACTGGGAGAAGGAGGTGAGGGGCGTGGGATGCTCGCGTTAGCTCCCTTGTCGCGTACGTGACCGTCAATATAGTATTACTATTATTATCTGACACGTTCGGCGGTCGCCTTTGTTTGCCCGTCCGATGACTTTTGGTGCTTTGGGAACTGACCGGCAGATGGACAGATGGACAGACGTAGGACGGTCAGAGCCAACTCGGTACGCGCGCACCGTACGGTCAGTCACACGCACGCGCATGCATGCATGCTGTCTCTGTCCTGTCTGTCTGTCTGTCTGTCTCTCTCTCGTCTCTCTCTCTGTCTCTCTCTCCTCTCTCTCTCTCCTCTCTCTCTCTCTCTCTCTCTTATTTTTTCTTGAGGGCATAGTACATAGAAGCTTTCGGATTATCTCTCCATTCTCATAAAATGTTCGTATTCGTATTCTCTCTCTGGCTGGCTGTCTGTCTTGTCTGTCTGTCTCCTCTGTCTCTCTCTCTCTCGTCTCCTCTCTCTCTCTGCGCCTCTCTCTCTGTGACCCCGCTCTCTCTACGTGCCCTCTCTCTCTCTTTGCCTCTCTCTGCCCTCTCTCTCTCCCTCCCTCCCTCTCTCTCTCTCTCTCTCTCTCTCTCTCTCTCTCTCTCTCTCTCTCTGTTCTTGTCACGTTTTTTTTCTCTCTGTTAATCGCACTGTGTTATCTCAAAAACTGTTGACCTTTCCTTGTCACCTTTTTTTTTTTTTTTTTCTTTTCTGGCTCCCACCTCCTTCCTGTTACCCTTACCCCCCCCCCCCACCCCTGACGTAACCGCCCCCCCTCTCCTGTCACCTTCCTACTGTCCTCTCTCGCTACTTCTTTCAGTCTCCCCCCTACCACCTACCTCCCCTGTGTCATCCTCCTTTTCGCGCGTCCCCCTCCCCCTCCTCCCTCCCTCTAGTTTCCGTGCTCCCCCCCCCCTCCCTCCCCCCCCCCCCCCCCCCATTTTCTTTCCCTGGTCGTGGGCCAGCATCCCACCACGCTCAAGGTGTCTCCGTTACCTCCGGCTCAGAGGCTGGCCCTCCCTGTTTTTTGTACGGAATCAATAGGTGACCTCTCTGTCTGTCTGCCTGTCTGTGTCTCTGTCTGTCGGTCGGTCTGTCTCTGTCTGTCTGTGTCTGTCTGTCGGTTGGTCGGTCTGTTCGTCTGTCTGTCTCTGTCTCTCTCTCTGTTGTCGGTCTGTCTGTCTCTATCTCTTTCTATATGTAAAATGTGTGTGCGCACGCGCTTGTGTGCTTCCATTCGTGTGTGTGTGTGTGTGTGTGTGTGTGTGTGTGTGTGTGTGTGAGAGAGAGAGAGAGAGAGAGAGAGAGAGAGAGAGAGAGAGAGAGAGCCCTTCGTCTGTGTCAGTTTTTGTCTCTGTTGCTGTGTTTCTGTCTGTCTGTCTGTCTGTCTCTCTCTCTCTGTTTGTCAGTCTGTCTATCTCTCTCTCTCTCTGTATGTCTGTCGGTCTGTCTGTCTTTGTCTATTTCTGCCCCCCCCCCCCCCCCTCTCTGTCTCTGTCTGTCTGTCTGTACCTCCCTCTCCTGTGTTTCCTTCCATGCCATCGTCCTTTCCCTCTTATTTATTCGTCTTTTTTTTTATCTGTTGCCACTTTCTTTCTTTCTTTTCTTTTTTGCATGTTTCATTCTTTCTTTCTCAATTTTTAAAAATCTTCCTCTTTCTTGGTTTCGCTTTTTTTTTTTTTTTTTCAAACCTTTCTTTCTCCTTTAATTTTTCTTCTCTTTTCTTTGTCTACTTCTGTCTTTCTTTCTTTCTTTCTTTGTTTCTTTTTGTGTCTTGCTCTTCCTTTTTTCATTACCTTCTTTTCAAACAAACCAAAAAAGAAAAAAAAAAAAGGCTATGTTGCTTCCCCAGTAATACCATTGATAGCAAGACACCCTGCTTGTTAAGGGTGCCTTAGGTGGTGTGAAAAGCGAGAAGGAACCAAGATAGTGCGCTCGCTTCATACACGTGTGACACGTGATCACGTTTGAATAGAGGGGGGGTGGGGGCAGGGGGTGGGGGTGGGGGGTCTTTTGTGCAGTGGTGACACTTTGAGCGGTAACAGATTCCTCGCCACCGTGGAATCCACTTGAAGATGTTCGTGTCATGCGGACTGTTGTCTATTGTGTGGCGGCGGGTGGGTGAGCGACCCAAGGCGTCGGAGACAGCGATAGTTTGATGAAAGACGATCGTTGCTTTTAATTAAACACTTTTTAAGGACAGAAAAATAAGAATTAGATTATGGAAAAACAAGCTTGACTGTCACGTTGTTTGTTGTTGTAGCTTAAAGACACTTAGACTAGAGCTTAGCGACAGAAGCACAGGCGTGGCTGGCTGGATTGGTGGTGGCGGGGCGACTCGACGAAGAGACAAGACCAAGAAATCTTTGATGAGAGAGAGAGAGAGAGAGAGAGGGAGGGAGGGTAAGGGGAGGCAAAGAGAGACAGACAGAAGAGAGAGGCGGGGTGCAGGGGGGGGGGGGGGGGGGGGGGGGGGGGGGGAGGCGAAGACAAAAAGAAAGGGGTGGATGAAGAGAGAGAGACAGACAGACAGACAGAGTGACAAAAGTATGAAGATCAACTGCGCATGTCCGATCCTTCGAATGCTAAGGGAGAAAAAAGACTTCCTGTGCTTTTTCTTCTACTTCTTTTTTTTTCTTTCTTTCTTTTTTTTTTTTTTTTTTTTTTTCTTTTAACCGAACATCGCATACACTTGGCGCTGTAAAGCCCAGACAGGGAGGCAAACGGTGTGGGTGTATATAGATCGACGGGGTGTACATACATACCCAGCTCCCCTTTGATCACAAAAGGCTGCGGTCGCGTCCAGCTTGCTACTCCCCCCCCCCCCCCCCCCCCCCCCCTCCCCCAGCGTGTCTTTTTCCCGAGCTAGCAGCCAGCCACATCTCCCTCCCCGAGTGGGTCCCCTGGACAAAGGGACCGTAAGTTAACACCACACACGGTCTCTTTGATCGCGGAGGGGTGGGGGGGGGGGGGGGGGGGGGGAGGACCTTAAGCCAGTTTTGTGGGAGCGGCGGTCTGCAGGTCCGAATGGCAAAACTCATCTTGCTACCGCCTGGTCTAGATGATCTGTGTTTGTGCGCGCCATGATGAAGAGCGGTGGTGGTGTCCCTTGACGGATATGGTTATGATAAAAGCAAGCTGGCCTCTGTGTGTGTGTGTGTGTTTGAAGCTGGGAAGAAGTAGGGGGTGGGGGGGCGGGGGTGCGTTGACCACATCGTGGATACATAATAAAGCACATACAGGCCGTTCTGTCTTGAGTGTTTTTCGGTTCGGTTATGACGTCTGTCGACTGAGTGGAAGGCAGGAGAAAGCATGCAGATCTTATGACAACAGCCTGTGATGACTCGGTCAGTTGAGACACTGTTCTTTGAAAAGAGAACGTGGAAGAAAAGAGAGTAGGGAGGGGAAGGGCTACAAGCGAGAAAAGAAGCCCCCCCCCCCCCCCCCCCCAAAAAAAAAAAAAAAAAAAAAAAAAAAAGAGGGAGGAGTGAGAGAGAGAAGGTGAGGGTAAATAAGAACAGCGACGGCGGAGGGGAGTGGGGGGAGTAGAAGGGGGTGAGAGGATGAATGAATACACGAAAGGTTGAAGAAGTTTGTCGATCAAGTTGCAACAACATGAGAGAAAAAAAAAAAAAAGAGGGAATAGCATGATGTTCCCAAAGTTGCCGAATGAAGGGAACAAAGAAGGGACAGTACAAAGAGGCGACACGTTCGACGCCATGATACTTCTACAGGCCAGACAACGTGAAAACACACAAGGAAAAGAATAACAAACAAGGAAACCTGAAAAAAAGAACTTTGAAGGCAACATATAGAATGGGATGAGGGCGGGGGACAAAAACAACAACAACAAAAAAAACAGGATGATTCACATTAGTATTGACATCGGCTCTAAATCAACCTGAAAAAATGCACCCTGCCCCACCTTCCATCCACCCCACACAACTACCAACCACCACCACCACTCCCAGACAGTTTAAAATAAACGCACGCCTAGCCACACACCGGCAAGTGCAATGTCTTGTCTTTTCACTCACTGCCCATGACGTCTTTGAACAGCCTCCCCCCCCCCCCCCCCCCCCCCCCCCCCCCCATGTGAACTGACAGCGAAGTGACCCCATACATTGACACAGGTCCACCACACTCCCAGGACGCAGACGTCGCGGCGCAGCCCCCCTGCTGCTGCCAGAGGCCTGACGTGCGTGTTTGGGGTGGGGGTGGGGTCAATGGAAGGTCAGGTGAGTTACAGTCACCGGTTAAAAACACCCACTGCCCGCCTACGGTGATACGGCAGACAGGTGGGAGACAGGGGAGGGGGTGGGGGTGGGATCACTATTCCTGGAGAGTGGAGGAAGTGTGTGTGTGTCTCTGTGTGTGTGTGGGGGGGGGGGGGGGGGGGGGGGGGTACACTACGAGATACCACCAGAACGACAATACAGTAGCGAAAAAGGCGATTGTTATGTTAGGGACTATTGGGATTTGGAACCGAGACTGTGCTTTCATACTGTTGCTTGATGAGTCGAGACACTAACTCCGTTTCTAGCGCTGGTCGGATCTGTTGGCGTGCTAGATTGAAACGTTGTTCTATAAGAGTTATCTTCCTTCTGAAAGTTTTGTTGCTTACAATGTCCAATCAGAGTTCGCTTTCTTAGGTTAGGAGAAGATAACTCATGTGTGCCTTACATTCTCTCCGAGATGGCGACCGGGTTATTCACCGAAGTCGATTCAACTTGAGCATCGATCATACATTGTAGTCACCAGTTTAAAATCGCCCAGTGATGGAAACAGTGAGTTATTGCTCAACAACGCGAAGCTGGAACGCACCCCACTATATAAATCAGCTGAGTGTGTTGACAACACGGACAAATCTGTTTGTCAAGTGTCGGCGTCTACGGCAGCTAACAATAACGGCACATGTTTTGACCCTAAAGTTCTATCAGCAGGTTTTTGTGTCAATATCAAAGCACTATTGTCTTGATGTTTGCTACGTCTGACCGCTGCCAAATGTTCTATTCTGTTATGATCCAGCAGTTTCTTTGTCCGAGCGGCAGGCTTCGCGCCTTCGAGGCAGAGTGCGCGTGCATAAAGCAAGATGAAAGGGGCCAAATATGCAGACGACTTCTTACTGTGCCTTGTCATGTAGTTGTCCTTAGGGGGCCGGAATAGCTCAGTTGGTAGAGCGCCGGACTCGTGATCCTGGGGTTGCGGGTTCGACTTTCGGTACAGAGGGATTTTTCCCTCGGAGTTAACATTGGTTCTGACTCCATTTCCCATACACACACGTAAAATCCCATCACCAACGTTCGGATGAGAAGGCCAGTTTGGCTGTTGGTATGGATGACACGTTACACATAGCATGCACCTTCCCCGAAGCTGGAGTATGGCTGCCTTTATGGCGGGATGAAAAAAAAAAACGGTCATGCACACAAAACTCCAGACAGTTAGTGTCCGCAGGAGTATCAGCCTGCGTACGCAGAAAGAAAGATGTGGTTGCCCGCATCTGCGGGATATGGTATTGGCAACACTGGCTGTACACCAGTTTAGCAGTGTCAATTTTTCTCTTCGTCTGCAGATCGCCACACCAGCTCAGCCAAACAGGCGAGGACATAGGGTACGTAGGTAAGGCATCGGCTGTGTCTCGTCTGCGACGGCATTCTTTCCTTTATCCACGGGGGGGGGGGGGGGGGGGGGGGGGGGGGGGGGGGGGGGGGGAGGACACACACCACAACGTTCCCACACTTCCAAGCTCAACGGGTCAGTGGAGGTTTAGATAAGGTTTTCACACCGTTAGATTTAGGCTAGGGTAAGGGGATTAGGAGTGTAGGGTAAGGTTAGGTTTGGCTTTGGGATCAGAAGTATTTGGGAAGTGTTCGGAGTTGAAAGAGTCTGCTGGTTTTCTTTTATCGACGCCTCCATCAAGATCGCCCTCTGTTTTAATCCCCCCCCCCCCCCCCCCCCCCCCCACCCCCCCCCCCCCCCCCCCCCCCCCCCCCCCCTTTTTTTTTTTTTTTTCCCTCTCTCTCATGTACTTCTGTGTTCGTTTTGTTGAAAACCCTATGCACTAGAGACTTAGATGAAGGTGTTTCGACTAGTCCCGCGTGCAGTGGCGCATGTTATTGGACAAAACTGAAACGAGAGATGGGATCCACTGTACCAAACAAAACGCTCCAAATTTGGACAAAAGCGTTTTGGGGTTGGTTTTTGTTGTTTGTGTTGTTGTTGTTTGTTTTGTTCTTCACAGGCCATAATTACACAACGTTTAAAACATGGAAGGGGAGAGGGTCAAATGCTTCTTCTGAACATTCGGAGGACGACACGTTTTGGTGGTATACGAGGAGTAAGTTAAGGGGCTGAACCTGAAGAGGAGATCTGCATTTTGACGCTTAACCCTCTAAAGACGATAGACAACTTGAAACTAAAGCACGTCAAATCCCCTGCCGACGGACGAGCTATCTATCCTTGTCTGTGTGTGTCTGTCTGTCTGTCTATCTGTCTATCTGTCTGTCTCTCAGTATAATCTATTATGTACGTATTCGTGTATTTCACGCATCTGTATAGGAACATAAAAGCCTGTTGTTATATGTCAAGTGGAAAAGGTACAACATGAACCGTAAAGTTCCATCTGTCTGTCTCGCTAATCTGTTGTTTACATATTCGTGTGTATTTCGCGCATTTTTATAGAAATATAAAAGCCTGTTGTTACATGTCAAGTAGAAAAGGTAAAACATGAACCGTAAAGTTCCATCTATCTAACTTATCTATTATTTACATTATTCGTGTGTATCTCACGCATCTTTTTGGAAAACATAAAAGCCTGTTATTTGTCAATGGGGAAAAGGTAAAACATAAACCGTAAAGTTCCAACCTTCTGCCCCTGCACCACGCTTCCCTACACACACACACACACACACACACACACGCTTCGCTGCCCCAACTGCCCAACCCTACCACCACTTCCACTCCCTCCTTCCCCCTCCCCCTTTCCCCTCCCGTTTTCGCCCACCCACCACTCCGCCGCCCATCGTGGCGACAGACTACGTACATGGGCTCAGACGGTCGGCCTGGCGTGATCCCTCTCTCAGTGTCAACACTGGCTGTGCGGCTCTCCCCCGACCGGACCCCCTCTCGGCTCCAACACCAGCCTCCTCCACCTCCTCCTCAACCCTCTCCTCCATCCTCTCCCTCCCTCCCTCCTCCCTCCTCTCTCTCTCTCTCTCTCTCTCTGTGTCTCTTCTCGTTCTCCTCCCCCCCCTTCCTCTCACACCTCTCGACCATCCCCCCCCCCCCCCCCCCCCCCCCCTCGTGCCACCCTTCTCGCTGTGTCTGTCTGTCTGTCTGTCTGTCTCTCTCTCTCTCCCTCTGTGTGTGTGTGTGTGTGTGTGTGTGTGTCGGTCTTTCGTTTGTTGGTCAATGTCCAAGCCGCTGAACAAACTGTTGGTGATTAACTATTGACCTTCCGTCCTGGACGGACTAATGAAGGCTTGGCTTTTTTTTTTTTTTTTTTTTTTGTACTGGTGGTTTCTAAGCTACATAACGGAGTCACCCACCTCTTGCTCTGACGAAATCGAGATGACGTCATTCTGGATTTTTTACGTTCCTCGAGAAAGCCACCACACTGATCTGTATTGAATATTGGACATGAAAGAAAAAAAAAAAAAAAAAAAGGCTTGCTCTGACGTAAATTAGATGACGTCTGTCCGGTGACATTTCCAAGTTTTAAAATTCAGTCATGTCTGCTTCTTCTTTCAACTAGTAAACGCCGTTCCAAGCGGGCAGATAACTCGGAAGAGAAGTTATAGAGCGTTCGGCGATTCTGCGTATCTTGACGCTAAAAGAAAAAGACAAGAGAGATCGATGGCTGGAAGGAGAAAAAAGTTTCATCAACCCAGTCTCCGACTCTGAGATTCTTTCCCGTTAAGAATCCACGCTGTCTTCGATGCGAAAAAGACAAAATATCGTCTTCAGCTGAAAGGGCTTTGTAGAAATCGGAAACGGAATCTTTCATAATTGTTCATTTCTTTATTTGTTTTAGTTGCTGCGTCGTACTATTAATAGTGGTGTCCACCGATAAGGATTCCGGCGCTCAAAATGGCATTGCTGTGCGCAATTTGCCCTGGATGACGTCTGTTTTGTGGCTTACGTGGTTCGACCGTCTGCAGTCTTTGGGGTCTTTCATCAAGCTAACTGTGGTAAGGGTTTCGTAGCCCGCGAAAATCGTCGTTGGATGGCAGTCGGGATTAAACTAGAGTTTGCCGGATCTTACTCGAAACGTATTTTTTTATTTGTTTGTTTTTGAGGGGGGTGGGGGGTATTCCCACTCTCAAAGGTTCCAGTCCGAAGCTTGTATGTAAATCGGATGCCTTAAAGTGATAAAAATTCCAGAGGAAAAATACAAAACAGGACAAAACAAAACAAAACGGTCGCTATCAAAGGATGTCGCTGTTCGTGGGGTTGAAAAGAACAGCGGAGCTGTACATGGCTGGAAAATGTTTTCGTTCCTGACCATTAGACCCCAAAGGAAAGGTTTCGCTCGTTGACATCAATCGGATCAAGAACGGAAAGGAACGCAACTCACAGAAGGGGCTCTCTCTCTCTCTCTCTCTCTCTCTCTCTCTCTCTCTCTCTCTCGTATACAGTGTGCTAACCCCGTTTCCCGTATGCATTTCTTTGAAAAGTGCTTTGTAAACGTCATTGTTTCCTTCTGTTGATGAATTTTCATGCATGCATTTTTTTTTTTTTTTTTTTTTATTTCCACATTACAAATGTCACAAATGGTCGGTCGCTTTGTTTGTTTCTTGTGTGCTCTTTTCATTTGTACACATTTCCCTTCTCTGACAGCGGGACCCTCTTCTAAAAGGCAACAGGTGTTTTGTCCGATTTCCTCCATAGTGGGGAAAAAAAAAAATCACCTCTCTCTCTCTCTCTCTCTCTCTCTCTCTCTGTCTCTCTCTCTCCATCCTACTTCCTCCCCTATCGTCTATTTCCCTACCCCCCACCCCCCACCCCCCCCAAAAAAAAAGAAAGAAAAGTCACCTTATCCACCTTCATCGAGACCCTTACCTAACAGGTTCCAAGCTGATCGATAGCGACCACTCCAGCAAGTCCATATATAGAGTGTTGCTCAGCTTGGCCGCTCTGACGTCATGAACCACCACCACCACCCAGCCGCCGTCAGGCCATCCACTCCCAAAGGTCAGGAGGTGAAGGACTCGGGGCGCCCTCTTTAGCGCTGGGTGTGCACATAGTAACGAGCCTCTGGGTTTTCCACCACCTGATGATCGGTTTTACCGATTTTCACGTGCACCGTGTCCTCGGCTGTATGTCGAGGGTTCTGTGTCTCAGTTACAAAGAAGTTGAACGGGGGGGGGGGGGGGGGGGGGGGGGGGGGGGGGGGGAGAAAAAAAAAAGGCGAATCACGTTCCCTGAGACAGACGACTTTTTATCATTGTTTACAACACTGGACACCGCTGCACAAGCTCGAAGGGTCCATAGGTTGATGCAGGTCATGGACGAAAAAAAAAGATTAATAAAGCCATGGCCCAAATGAGTTTGACTTTCCAGAGAGGGACTGAAGCGAACATCAGTGAAAATAGCTTTAAAAGACAGGCTTGGGGAAGGCGACGGGGGCATGAGACGGTATCCTTCTCTTTTGAACGCTGTCGTTAGGGGTGTGTGTGTGTGTGTGTGTGTGTGTGTGTGTGTGTGTGTGTACGGAGACAACCAACCAGCCAACCAACTAACCAACCACCGGAGACAAAGTGTAAGTAATCTAGAATACAGTTGGCCTCCTTTCTGTTTAAAATTCACGAAATATTAAAAATGAGCGAGATAGCTGGTCTCCTAAAGGTCCACAGGTCAAAGAGGAAATCTTTCCGAATCACGTTCATTCAGCCTTTAACTTTGATCCCCCACGCACCAAAAATAGTAACGTCCGCTGATTGGTAGGCGGAACCGCGTCATTCTCCAGGGAGGCGGAGAGAAAGGGAAAACCCGGAAATCGCAATCAAGGGAAATAACGCGTGCGCTACCGTGGGGGTAACGATTACAAGCCCATCACCGCTGCTCCGGTTGCAGGGGGGGCCCGTTCATGTAGTGCACGTGCAGATTGGAAGCACCACGCATTTCCTTTCGTGCCCGTCCTTTCCGCGTTAGCCAGTTTGTTTTGTTTGTTTGTTTTCCTGTCTGTCTGTCCGTAGTAGCTTCCAAGTTCGGCAGGGGACGAGTCTTGAAGCTATGTTAGTTTGTCTTCCAGTGTGTGTGTGTGTGTGTGCGCGCGCGTGCGCGCGCGCGCGCACGTGCATGCGAGCGTGCGTGCGTGTGTATGCATGTGTGTAAAATGGTGTAGTATTGAAATGAGAGAAGAGAAAAAAAGAAAAGAGGGAAAAAAAAATGCGAAGTTCGGCCAAAGATTCTCAAACTGTTTAAGAGACGGGAAGTCATCAAAAATGTGTACCTTGTTCGATGCGTGTGTGCGTGTCCGCATTCGATCTGTGTGTGTGTGTGTGTGGTGTGTGTGTGTGTGGTGTGTGTGTGTTGTGTGTGTGCGCGCATTCGTGTGTGTGTGTGCGTATGTGGAAAAGAGAGAGAGGGAGAGAGAGTCTTTGAAACCATTTTATCGCCTCTTGTCCTCTGACGTTAAGTGCCCTTGCTAGAAGTTAATTTTAATAAGTTACCTCTCTCTAAACTCTCTCTCTCTCTCTCTCTCTCTCTCTCTCTCTCTCTCTCTCTCTCTCTCTCTCTGTGTCTCTCTCTCTGTGTGTGTGTGTGTGTGTGTGTGTGTGTGTGTGTCTGTATGTCTGTCTGTCTCCGCACCCATGCCTCCCATACCGTGTAGTGTGTCCTCACAACTTGAAGTACCGTACACTCCTCACTGTCTCACTCACTTCCTCAGGCTGTGTAGTGGCTGTGAACTCTTGGTCCAGCGGAGGCTTGAACCGTCGACGTTGCCTTCCACCCCCCACCCCCCCACCCCCACCCCCCGCCCCACCCCTCTCTCCATTCCCCCCTCTCCCTTCCTTTCCTCCGCCGTCTTTGAAACAGCCCCCGGGGCAACTGAAGTGCAGACAGTTTGGTCACGACCAAAGAGAGACAGACAGACAGAGACAGAGAGAGAGAGAGAAGCAGAGAGAGAGAGAGAGAGAGAGAGAGAGAGAGAGAGAGAGATCGAACCAGTCGGCCATGTAAAAAGTTGACAGTTCCAGCGTCAAGATTGAAAATTGAGTGACTTGCACTCGGCTGTCCCCACACAGCATCAAAGAAGTCGAGGACGCTGAAAGTCTTGGGGGGGGGGGGGGGGGGGGGGGGGGGAGGGGTGGGGGGGAGGGGTTGGGGGGGGGGGGGGGGAGACTTGGTAGCCAAAAGAGGAGGGGTGCGCCGAGTGTGTGGTGGCTCAGCGGAAAGAGGGCCAAATCCTCCGTACAGACGTTGCATGGTTGAATCTCGCCAGCGCGCAACGAACGTTAGAAGTAGCTGCAGGCCCATTTTTCACAGTATGTCGTTTCTGGTTGTGTGTGGTGTCCGGGTAGTGTGAGGTAGGTCCTGAACTTTCCTGTCCACCCCTCTAGGATGGGTTACCTCCCCCTTCCCCCTTGCCATGTTGTTGGGACGAGCCATGGCTGGGATTCGAACCCATGACCCTCTGGACATGCTCATTTTCCACTTAATGACTCGCGCACCGACCACTGAGCCACAGGGGACACCTGATTTGTAGGAAAGAAAGTTAAGCCCTTATGAAGTTCACTTTTGTTTCTTCCTTGACCAGATCCAGCTTGAACACCTCTCTGCTGCTTCTTCTCTCCATTGCTTTCAGGGCTCTGGGTTTTTTCCCTCCCTGCAACTGAGAGCTGTTTTCATGAGGCTGTATGCAGAGACTTCCTACAAACCCCCTCGCTCCAATTTCTGCAGTGAGGACTTTGACCTGATAGCCTTCTCTCCTCAGGCTGTTTGCCAGATCAGCATACTTTTCAGTCTTTGTAGATTTGAGCTGCCGCTTCCATTCTGTTCTCATATGGCACGATGAGCTCGATCATGATCAGCTGCTTGGTTGACTGAGAGTGGACTACTATGTCTGGTCTCATGCCATTCTTGCTGATGATCTCTGGGTGACTCTTCCATTCTGGGAGGTCTGCAGTGCACTCCCAGTCATCTGCCCCGTCCAGCAGACTATGCCTGCATGTTCCGAGTGCACTGTTGTTCTTGGCCATGATTCGCTGCCTCCTGCCGTGAAGAATGTTGTGGGTGCTTTTGGAGTCCTGATTTTCCCTTTTGTGGTGTTGGTACTAGCCCAGACTACTTGTACAATCTCTTTGAGCACTTGGTTGTGCCTCCATGTGTACCTTCCTTGAGCCAGGGCTACTTTACATGAGCTTAGGACATGCTCCACTGTTTGTTTTCATGGCAGAGGGGGCATGCAGAGGATCGTCTGTTTTTCCCCCACTTCACCAGGTTTGCATTTGAGGGCAGAAGGTCATATGCAGATCTGAGAATGAAGCTGATCCTGAGAGGGGGCCATGTGCCAAATGTCATTCCAGGTGAGACTTCTTTGGAGTGCATTCTCCCACGTTGTCCATTGCCCTTTCGAGTCATTCTTAGGATCGTTTTTTCTTACTGTTCGAAAACCTCCCCTAGTCACCCTTTAGGAAAGGGGTACCTGATTCAGATCAGGGCAGGTGAAGGCGGCGGAAGGAGAGAGATGAGCACGTTCTCTGACAGTTCCAGGTTATGGGAATTCAGCCTACATTTTTTTTTTTTTTTTTTTGTCATTTAGGATTGACCGTTCGGGGCTTTTCCAGGACTGCTACCTCTTACTGGAAAGATGATCTGACCTTAAAAAGTAACAAAACACAACAAAACGAAACACACAAACAACAAAAAACACAACAACAACAGCAACAACGAAACAGGTGGAAAAAAGGAAAAAAGAAGAAGAAGAAGGAGACGAAGAAGAAGGAGACAACGACGACGACGACGAAGAAGAAGAAGAAGACAACGACAACGACAACGACACAACAACAACGAAGAAGATGGGTATGGGCTTGGAATCTGACTAGGACAGAGATCGCCAAGGATTGAAAACGGAGGGACAAGGGACACTTGTAGAAGAAGCAGCGGGTCTCAGCTTTTAATGAAGACAGACAGTTCATACTTGAAGGATTTTTTTTTTTTACAAGATACTCCCAAAGGTGATAGTGGGCCCCACAGAAGTACTGTCCGCAACAGCCGAACCAGCCTGTCGGCATCGGGGTCAGTCCTTGCTCCAACCACCCTTGGAAGTCTGC
>JADBJO010006662.1:15000-20000 GCA_016801955.1 Conus betulinus | reverse complement strand
AAAAACGTGAACAGGAAGAACAACAACATAACATCCCCATATCAAGAACAGGAACGAAAGTGAATATGAAGAACTGGAACCAGAACAGAACTAACATGAGATGCAACACAAGATAAAAGAAAAAAAACAAACAAACAAACAAAAGAAGACACCGAAAAGCTGGTGCTGTTTTTTTTTTTTTTGTTTTTTTTTCCCCCCCCGCCTCCAGCGTGCTTTCTCTGGCACAGTGTTACAAACTCGAAAATTGGTGCTGGGGTGGGATTTGTTTGTTTTTTGAGGGCTTTTTTGGAACCCGCCTCCAGCGTGGCTTTTTCTGTGCAGCAGCGTTGGGGCCGGGTCATGGGGGTGAGTGGGTGAGGGGTGTTGGACTGGGGGTGGGGGGGGGGGGTTGGGGGGGGGGGTGGGTGGGGGGGGGTGGGTTGTGTGGCGGGGGGGGGGGGTGTGGGGGGGGGTGGGGTTGGGGGGGGGGGGGTGGGGGGGGGGGGGGGGGGGGGGGGGGGGGGGGGGGGGGGGGGGGGGGGGGGGGGGGGGGGATGTTGGGGGGGGGGGGGGGGGGGGGGGGGTAAAGAAAGGAGGACAGAAATGACGTGAGAAGAAAAGAAGGAGATGGAGGAGGAGGAGGAGGAGGGTGTGTGTGTGTGTGTGTGTGTGGTGTGTTGTGTGTGTGTGTGTGTGTGTGAAAATATAGATAAAAAAAATGCAAGTCTTTGTGTGTGGCATGCTGTGTTGTGTGCAGCACCGCTCGTGCGCAAGCACTCGTGCATCCATCCGTGTGTGTGTGTGTGTTTGTGTGTGTGTGTGTGTGTGTGTTGTGTGTGTGTGTGTGCGTTGTGTGTGTACGTGCGCAAGTATGTGTGTGGTGTGTGTTTGTGTTGTGTGTGTGTGTGTGTGTGTGGTGTGAGAGAGAGAGAGAGAGAGAGAGAGAGAGAGAGAGAGAGAGAGAGATAGAGAGAGAGAGAGATGGATTTGATGGCTGGCTTCACAATCATTCGGACAGATATGGAACATGTTTTGTAGGTGAGGTGCGAATTTGCTTAAACTGTATTGTCGTTTGTACTGTGAGATCCTCGTCTCTTTTTTTTTTTTTTTTTTTTTTTTTTTCTTTTTGCTCGATTCACGTCACTTTTCGACTAACCATGATTCTTCTGCCTCTTATTCTTTGTCTTCGTCTTCTTTTCCTATTCTGTGTGTTGTTCCTTCTTTTCTTTTTTCTTCGTGCTCCTTTCTCCAGCTGTCCGTCCTCCTCCTCTTCTTTTAAGTTCCTTGTCTTCATCATCCCACTGCCCTTCCCCCCTCCCTCCTCCTCCTCCTTCGCCCTACGCTCCTCCCCTTCCCTTCCTCCTCTTCCTTCTACCTTCTCTTCTTCTTCTCTCCTTCTCCTTCTTCACCTTCTCCTCCTCCTCCTCCTCCTCGTCCTCCTCCTCCTCGACCGCCTGCTCCCCCCCGACCTCCTCCTCCTTCTCCTCTTCTTTCTTCTCTTCTTCCTCCTTCTCCTCCTTTTTCTCTTCCTGTCTCCTCCTCCTCTTTCGTAATCCTCGTCTTTTGTCATCATCATCTCCTCCTCCTTTTCTTCCTTCTCCTTCGCCTTCTCCTTCCCCTCCTCCCCCTCCTCCCCCCCTCTCCTCTCCTTCTCCTCCTCTTCTCTCTTCTCTTCTTCCTCCTCCTTTTTCTCTTCCGTGTTCTCCTCTTCTTTCGTAATCATCGTCTTTTGTCATCATCAGCTCCTCCTCCTTTTCCTCCTTCACCTCCTCCTGGTCTTCCGCCTCTTCCTCTTCCTCTCCACCTCCTCCTCCTTCTTTGTAGTCCTCATTTTTTTTTTTGTCTTCCTGGGATTCATCTTTCTGCCTTCCATCTGTGACTTTTTTCCCTCCATCCTTCCACATCTCCTCCCCCCCCCCCCCCCCCCCCCCCCCCCCCCCTTTTACACTACCCCCGCTTTCCTACCTCTCCTGTTTTCCCCGTCCTCTCTCTCTCTTCCCACCTTCCTGCACACACAAAACGCTTTTCATTCTTCCAACACGCTCCGTCTCCATCCGCACCCACCACACCCTCCCTCCCCGCCAGTTTCCCCCCCCCTCCCCCCCCCCCCCCCCCCCCCCCCCCCCCCATTTTATTTTTCTGTTTGTTTATTTATTTATTTTTTGTATAATACCGTTTACATAAACCGAGGTTCGAGCAATTTGCTGGAAACGAGTTAGTGGCGACGTGGGTAGGGTAGGGCGGGATGGGATGGGGGTGGGGTGTGGGACATTTATGTGGATTGTAAAAAAAAAAAAAAAAAATAATCTGTAATAAATCTTCACGCGGTGCTGTTTAAGAGTCTCGGGCAGACCGGGGGATCCGTTTGTTTATATATATACAATGTTAAAAGTGGCTCCGAGTAAAGTCTGCACGTCTGAGGGGAAGAGGAAGGGTTGGGAGGTGGGAGGGGGGGGAGATGAAGGAATGAAGGGGGGGGGGGGGGGGGGGGGGAATAGCGTTTTTGTGTGAGTGCAAGTGTATATGTATGTCGCTGCCGCACTGTCTGCCTGCATTTTGATGCCAGCCCCCCCCCCCCCATCCCCCACCCCCACCCCCCCCACCCACCCCCCACCACCCGTCCTTCCCATACCAGGAGAGGCCATGCGAAACCGAACCCACGACTCCCAAAGCCGTTAATATAAGGGGGTTGGGGGTAGGGAGTGAGTGAGTTTTTTACTGTCTTGTCTGAGCGTTGTGGCCGCTGCGCCCCGCCGCTCAGTCAGGTCTGTGTCGTTATACAGCTGATGCCAATGATGAAAGAGTGGATGATGCCTTGCTGTGTGGCGGCGGCGGCGGGAGCGGCGGCGGGAGAGGCTGGAGCTGAGGAGGGGGTGGGGGTGGGGGGGGGAAGGGTGGTTAGGGGGGTCGGGTGGGGGGTCGGGGTGGGGGGGTGGGGGCTTTGATGTATATGCGGAGCGGTTAATTTGTCAGGGGCTGCAGCTGTTCAGACATGAGTGATAATCTCCTCTCTCTCTCCTCTCTCTCTCCTCTCTCTCTCTCTCTCTCTCTCTCTCTCTCTCTCTCTCTCTCTCTCTCTCTGCAATCGCGTTCTTTCCCTCTTCCCCCCAACTAACCCCCCCCCCCCCCCCCCCAGGACAACACAGTTCAGAAAAACGTTACGTACTACAACACATATGGGCGCCACTTATGCTCACAAAGACGAGCGACTGTGCCCGCGCGCGTGCGCGCAAACTCGCACCGCGCGCGCATACACACACGCACACACACACATACGCGTGCGCGTGCGCACACGCACGCACGCACGCATGCATGCATGCACGCACGCGCGCGCGCGGGCGCAGACACACACACACACACACACACACACACACACACACACACACACACACAACGTTCAATTACACACACACACACACACACACACACACACACAACGTCCAAACATACGCGCACGCACACACACACACACACACACACACACACACACACACACACACACACATCAACATCAGTACGACCAACCGACTTCACAGATCAGAACTCAGGCGACGTAGGTTACAGCTAATGATCCAAACAGTGTGACCGCGGACCCGCTTTGTTGCATGCACTCTGATCCAGGGTGCAGTCTAGATAGCCTTTTACTAATTCTGCTGCCTGTTTTTTCCCCTTATTCCCTCCTTCCCCTTCCCTCCTCCATCCTACCTTCGCAGTCACCTCCACCACCACCACCTCCCCTCCCGGCCTCCCCCCCTCCCCCCCCCCCCCCCCCCCCCCTCCTTGCAGCCCAGTCCACCCCACGCCTTCCCTGCAGCCCAGTCCCACCCCTTCCACTTCCCTACCCCCATTCGGCCCGCATTAGTTCAAAAGCACCAGTCTTGTATTTATTTTTATCTACGTTTTGTTTGTTTTTTCTTTGATTGTTTTTTGTGTGTTTTTTCCCCCTTACCTCCATTCCAAAACCCCTCTTTGGAATACACTGTGCAGAAGATACCCAGTTGTGTTTCTGTGTCACCCTTTCATATCATTTTCTTCCTTTTTAAAAAAAAAAAAATCTCAAAATATTATTTTCTTTACGTGGAGATTCCGGTCTTTGATCGTTTTCTTATCATTATTTCGTTTTGTTTTAGAATGTATGGGTAACGTCGCTGCTTGAATTGCTGTCGTTATTTAAACAAACATTTTTCCGATGTGTTTTGCTTTTTAAAATGCCCTTTATTTTTGTTGCCCATTGTATGAAAATGAAATAAATCTTATTTCCGATAGATCATCTGCCATTTATTTATTTATTTATTTATGTCCTTTTTTATTAAAATGTAAAAAGGCCATTCGTTGGGGGTCCAGATGCCATTTAATTTAACCTGTTTTTTTACGGAAATAAAATTCGGATTATAATCTTTCCAACAGTTCCAATGAGATTTAGTTTTTACCACTTTTTTTTTTTTTTTTTTTTTTTTTTTTTTTTTTTTTTTGATGTCATTGAAAATATCATCTTTTCAGTGGTTGAAATTTTTTTTTTTTTTTTTTTTTTTTTTTGCTCCTCTCTATATAGGGAAAAAAATTATCCGGTGATTTAAATGCCATTAGTTTTTTTTTTTTTTAAAACGCTGTTTTTATTATATCAAAATTAATTTTCCAATGATCCAAACGTCCCCCCTTCCCCCCCACCCCCACCTCTCTCTCTCTCTCTCTCTCTCTCTCTCTCTCTCTCTCTCTCTCTCTCTCTCTCTCTTTTTTTCAAACGCTTTCTTTGTCGTGTTTCTGTTTATTTATTTGCATCGAGTCGCAGATTTCCACTTACTTTCATTTTGTGATTGATATATTTGATTCATTTTTGCCTCTTTTTTTTTTTTTTTTTTTCTTTCGTGGTCAAAAACGCACGCCATTTTTTTTTTTTTTTTTTCGCTCTTTCAGTTTCCAGCCAGCAAACCGCGCGCATTCCGCAAGTCTCTTGCCGGGCGCTGGATATTATGTATGTATGGTAGGTTGTAAGCAAGCACGAGCAAATTGAATGACTGCTA
>JADBJO010006661.1:116644-121644 GCA_016801955.1 Conus betulinus | reverse complement strand
GATGCTGACTGTAGGGGCTGTTACTACAGAGTCAGGAAGACCATTCCAAACATCAGTCACTCGAGGAGAGAAGTAATTTCCCTTAAATGTTCAGTCTGTGATGAACTTTGGATAATTTCAAGGAGTGTCCTCTGCTGTCCCCAGTTGGTGAAAAATTCAAACTGTGGTTTGTCACTCCGGCAAATAGCATGTATAAAACTTGTGCAAGTCTACCATGTCACCCCTTTCTTTCTTCTGTGCTCCACTGCTTGGGAGTCTGAAGAGCAGAGAGACGCTCAGGGTGTGGTTTATCTTTAAGCGATGCTGGAAGTTTAGCTGCTCTGCGCTGAACACCCTCTACATCCTGGCACAGTGTTCTGTGGTACGGTTGCCAGACAGAATGTTGTTGTGGCAGCATGCCAGACTGTTTCGTTTGCTGGCTTCACGTAGCTTCGCTCTGCTGACTATATACCCCTTAGTAAAATCGTGATGTGTATGGCATGGCCCGATCTGGAAGCTCCCATGAGGACTGCAAGCCAGTCCGCAGCAGACCAAGACAGGATCTAAGTTCGAACGCCAAGATTCAAACTCAAAACCAAACCAAATATTGAAACTATTAAAAAAAAAAAAACAACAACAAAAAAAAAAAAAAACAAAAAAAAAAAACAAACGAAAATCACCAACCATGTCTAGCCAAAAATCGAATGAAAAATATGATCTCTTGTGACATTTTGAAATCACAACAGGCAAAACATCTTGGATAAAGATATTTGCGAATTCCACAGCAAACTGTGTGTCTTTGATTGTGCACGCCCCTCGCCAAGTTTCTCTAAGGATTTGCACAATGTAGTTTCATTTGCCTTCAGTGA
Source organism: Conus betulinus (assembly GCA_016801955.1). Classification (NCBI taxonomy): domain Eukaryota; kingdom Metazoa; phylum Mollusca; class Gastropoda; order Neogastropoda; family Conidae; genus Conus; species Conus betulinus. The sequence goes on along the minus strand of JADBJO010006661.1, from coordinate 120,796 downwards.
TAAACGTTGTCTTGCTGTCTCTGACCCGATGTAGTTATATGTGGTCTGCTTTTCTTCTTACAAATCAGTGGTGCCATGTGGATAAAATGTCGGTTCTTTTTTAAAAACTGCGATGTTTGTATAAAATATTACTTAACTTACATCTAATCAATGTATCAAGTGAAGATTGTAGCACAATTTGTAAGGAAATATCAACTTTGTAAGATTGAAATAACCACTGAAAGCTTTAATGCGTGATCTGCGGACTTCATGATTCCATGACATCATCAAGCAAAAGATGATTGGATAGGTCTTTCTCAATGTTTTAAAGTTTTGCCCAGTTTGGAAGTCTGCAAAAAGGGGACTTGCCTCTCTTGCTTTTACTTCAGATATGGCTTTGATTCAAATAGTAAACATGGAAGAGTAATTTTTACACATACGTTGTTTGACATGCACAAAACATACACGCAGTTTTAACATGTTTAGTACATGTATGCAAGAAACACAGTCACATACACTTAACACGTAGGCCCATAGCAGGTAATGTCAAAGCGCGCGCGCGCGCACACACACACACACACACACACACACACACACACACATACACACACACACACTACGACGACGACAACAGCAACAAACACTGATGCAGTTACAACGAGGACAACAACAGCAACAACAACGGCAACAAACAACGATGGTTTTGATGATGACAGCAACAACGATGGTGACAAGAACAATGATCACGACGATGGCAAAAACAGCAATAAGAACAAAGGAAAAATATGAGGCACAACAACTCCACCAAGTTTCTCTCTCTCTCTCTCTCTCTCCTCTCTCTCTCTCTCTCTCTCTCTCTCTCTCTCTCTCTCTCTGTGTTGGCATAGTCAGAGCACGTAGTTGTGGGTAGGGGAGTTGGTGGGGGGGGGGGGGGGGGGGGGGGTGGGGGGGAGATAGCTGAAAAAAAAAACGAACAAAAACAAGAACACACACACAGACGCACATAAACAAAGCAAACCAACCCAGACCAGCAGTAGCCATATGAAGCACGAACCTGTTTCAGACTTTCCCATCACCCCCACACCCACCCACACTATTGATCCTCTCCAGTACCACGTGTTGCCACCCAGTCTGTCATCCCAGACTGTCGTAACCATGGCAGCCTGGCCCGCTATCAGCAGTGACGACAGCAGCTGAGCAGCCCAAAGGCCGGGTCAGCAGAGCGGGGGACACCCGGGGTAGGCCGAAATGGCAGCCATGGTGGGACCGTCACGGCTGATCAATAATTGACCAGGTTCCCCTATCGTCTGCCAGCTGAAATGGGAGGGGAGGGGGGAAGAATGGGCTTCTGATATTCTGTGGGGGTGCGGAATGCGACAGGGACAGTGGAGGGGGGGGGGGTGGGAAGAGAATGTCGTAGGCGGCAATGAAGGGGAGAGGATGCGGCGATAGGTCTATAGAAAGTGGCATTTAAACCAGCAAGGGAAAGAACTGAAAGAGCAATGTTTACCCACCATCTCGGTAAATGCGACGAGTGGAATTACTTGGCTTACGTAATCTCTCTCTCTCTCTCTCTCTCTCTCTCTCTCTCTCTCTCTCTCGTGTATATATTATACATTTTTGGCATGGGCACATACTGGCCCGATAAATGCATTAGAAAGTGATCACATTGCTGTGTTGTAAGTCTTGGCTCAGTGGCACTGAAGATTAACATCCACACCTATCTCAGCTGACATCGCAGACGGGGGACAATCATACCAGAGAAGAGGGAAACTACTGTTTTCTAAAACTCAGCTCCGAACCACCAGAACGAGAATACATTAAAACTGGGCAGACAAGGGGGAGATGGGGGGTGGGGGGGGGGGTGGGGGGTGGGGGCATCTTATGTTTGTTGTCAATCGGATTTGAACTCGCAACATCAAGCTGCGAATACGACAACTCGACCTCTGAACCACAGACAGGTCAGCAAGGATGCGCTTGCAAAACTAAAGGGGGGGGTGGGGAAGGGGGGTGGATAGAGGGTGAACAACACTGGATGACGGAACATGTGGGGGGGGGGGGGGGGGGGGGGTGGGGGGGGCTAACACCACCCACATGACTGCCGTCAGAACCCAGGTGGTCAGGATTGTCATGGCCTCGGGATGGAGATCAATCTTCTGGTAACCATGACGACACGTGTTGTCGCCGTTATCTGACAGGCAGGACAGTTGTGCATCAGCAGATGTAGATGACATGTGTGACCTCCTCTCCTCCCTCCTCTCTCTCTCTCTCCCTGTCCCTCCCTCTACTCTCTCTCTCTCTCCCCCCCTCTCTCTCTCTCTCGTTCCTGTCTCCAGTCACTACACACTCACATACGTCACGTGTATTTCCAGTCTTGTTCTACACACACTTCACCCTACGTGACGTGTGTTTCCAGTCCTCGTTCTACACACTTCACATACGTCACGTGTGTTTCCAGTCCTCGTTCTACACACACTTCACATACGTGACGTGTGTTTCCAGTCCTCGTTCTACACACACTTCACATACGTGACGTGTATTTCCAGTCCTCGTTCTGCACACACTTCACATACGTGACGTGTGTTTCCAGTCCTCGTGCTACACACACCACACTTCACATGTATCATCACGTGTACTTCCAGTTCCCCTGCTCACACTTCACATTCTCATCACGTGTACTTCCAGTTCCCTGCTCACACTTCACATTCATGACGTATACTTCCAGTTCCCTGCTCACACTTCACATTCATGACGTGTACTTTCAGTTCCCTGCTCACACTTCACATTCATGGACGTGTACTTCCGTTCCCTGCTCACACTTCACATTCATCACGTATACTTCCCAGTTCCCTGCTCACACTTCACATTCATGACGTGTACTTTCAGTTCCCTGCTCACACTTCACATCATGACGTGTACTTTCAGTTCCCTGCTCACACTTCACATTCATCACGTGTACTTCCTACCTTTGTTCTATTCTTTATCCATGTACTAATGCGTGGTGTATTGACAATTTCACTCTGCGATGTTTGCTACATAGCGTATTTTGTATGGATGCTTCTGATCGCATTCGTTTTTTTTTTTTTTTTTTTTTTTTGTTGTATTGTAGTGTGTTTGTATTGAAACAAACACCTTAGTAATCTGAAACATTTTCTGTGGTCAGATTCATTTCTGTATCAAAGTCTCAATTCAAAGACATACCTACTTTTTTGATATACATAGAATAGCATATTTTCGCGTACAGTTTTTTTCTTTTATCGTCAACAAACAGTCGTAGCCCGACTCCGGACAAAAACAAACACCAAAATGTCCGAACTGGAGAGATTAAAACCTCTCTGTATGTGTGTGTTTCTCTCACTAAGCGCACAGTAATATCCTCGTGCTGACGTTGAAACGCATTGCCTAGAACACTGAACTGGCACGGACACTGTCAATGAAAGTGGCCTGTCCCTGATACCGCTGTCAGCCTCATTTGGATAGAGTGGCCTGCCCCTGACCGTTCTGAGCCTCACACTATGAGAGAATGCCTGACCTGCCCTGACCGCTGTCAGCCGCTCATTTGGATAGAGTTGACTTGCCCCATGACTACTCTCAGCCTCACTATAAGAGAATGACCCCCTCTGCCCCTGACCGCTGTCAGCAGCCCCCCCCCAGCCCCCCCCCCCCCCCCCACGCCCGCGAGAGCCACGATAGCAGCCCCCCCCCCAGCCCCCCGCCCCCCCCCCCGCCCCCCCCCCCCCCAGCCCGCCCCCACCCCCCACCCCCCGCCCCCCTGCCCTGTCCCCCCCCCCCCCCCCCCCCCCCCCTTCCTCCCCCACAAGCCGTTAGGAAGACTGAACCTCCTCTTGGTCACTGCTACCTGCCTCACTGCCTCACTATTTTAGAGTGACCTACCCCCTGTCTGCTGTCAGCATTACTATGATAGAGTGACCTGCCCCTGTCTGCTGTCAGCATTACTATGATAGAGTGACCTGCCCCTGACTGCTGTCAGCATTACTATGATAGAGTGACCTGCCCCTGATTGCTGCCAGCATTACTATGATAGAGTGACCTGCCCCTGACTGCTGTCAGCATTACTATGATAGAGTGACCTACCCCTGATTGCTGTCAGCCTCACTATGATAGAGTGACCCGCCCCTGTCTGCGTCAGCCATTACTATGACAGAGTGACCT
>JADBJO010006661.1:89144-96644 GCA_016801955.1 Conus betulinus | reverse complement strand
CAAACGACCAGTCAGTGAGATCCAGGGTCTGGTCTGGTGCATCAAGTGAGCACTCAGTGAGACCCGACGTGTGGTCCGTTGATCGGGACCCAGTGCACCACATGAACGATCTGTGAGACGTGGGGGGTGCCTCCCTGTGCCTTTCAGCCTTCATCCTCATTCTAGCAGGTTCTGTCTGTGAGCAGGGAACACACGGAAGAGAAACACCACGCAGCGGCCACCGTGCCATCAACTGGACACGGGCCTGTCGACTTACCGTCAGCGAGTGGGTTTTCAGGCCAGACGTAGTCACGTGTCCGTATGTACGATCAGTCATTGGCACAAAACAAAGTGTGAAGTAACGCACTTTAATGCACGACACAAAACAAGACAAGAAATTTTCGGGGCATAAGCCTTCCTCAGCGACAAAACAATGAAAACAGTACAGACATTAACATGCGCAATACTCCCCTTGTGAAGCCAAAGTGGTGAATGAAGTTGAAAGAGGGGCAGCAGTGGGAGAGAGGGGTGAGTAGTGTTCGAGGAATATGGCACGAGGAAAGAGGGTAGAGTGAAGCGAGGAGGAGGAAAGGAGGAGGAGAGAGAGAGAGAGAGAGAGAGAGAGAGAGAGAGAGAGAGAGAGAGAGAGAGAGAGAGAGAATGAAAGTAGAGGAAGAGCAGGCACTTGGTACGCCAAATCTCTGTTTTGCTGTTTGTGTGTTTGTGCGGTTTGTCGTGCCATGTCGTCTCTGTGACATTCTGTGGTGATGTTCATGTCCACTCTATGCCATTCTCTCGTTGATGTTCATGTCCACTCTGTGCCATTCTCTGGATGATGTTCATGTCCACTCTGTGCCATTCTGTGGTTGATGTTCATGTCCACTCTGTGCCATTCTGTGGTTGATGTTCATGCCCACCCTGTGCCATTCTTTGGTTGATGTTCATGTCAACTCTGTGCCATTCTCTCGTTGATGTTCATGTCCTCTCTGTGCTATTATCTGGTTGATGTTCATGTACACTCTGCGCCATTCTGTGGTTGGTGTTCATGTCTACGCTGTGCCATTCTCCGGATTATTTTCATGTCCACTCTGTGCCATTCTGTGGTTGATGCTCATGTCCACTCTGTGCCATTCTCTTGTTGATGTGCATGTCCACTCTGTGCCATTCTCTGGTTGATGTTCATGTCCTCTCTGTGCCATTCTCTGGTTGATGTTCATGTCCACTCTATGCCATTCTCTCGTTGATGTTCATGTCCTCTCTGTGCCATTCTCTGTTTGATGTTCATGTACACTCTGCGCCATTCTGTGGTTGGTGTTCATGTCCACTCTGTGCCATTCTCTGTTGATGTTCATGTACACTCTGCGCCATTCTGTGGTTGGTGTTCATGTCCACTCTTTGCCATTCTCTCGTTGATGTTCATGTCCACTCTGTGCCATTCTGTGGTTGATGTTCATGTCCACCCTGTGCCATTCTTTGGTTGATGTTCATGTCCACTCTGTGCCATTCTTTGGTTGATGTTCATGTCCACTCTGTGCTATTCTCCATTTGATGTTCATGTCCACTCTGCGCCATTCCCTGGTTGATGTTCATGTCCACTCTGTGCCATTCTCTCGTTGATGTTCATGCCCACCATGTGTCATTCTCTGGTTCGTGTTTATGTCCACTCTGTGCCATTCTCTGGTTGATGTTCATGCCCACCATGTGCCATTCTGTGGTTGTTGTTCATGTCCACTCTGCGCCATTCTGTGGTTGATGTTCATGTCCACTCTATGCCATTCTCTCGTTGATGTCATGTCCACTCTGTGCCATTCTCTGGTTGATGGTCATGTCCACTCTGTGCTATTCTCTGGTTGATGTTCATGTACACTCTGTGCCATTCTCCGGATAATTTTCATGTCCACTCTGTGCCATTATTTGGTTGATGTTTATGTCCACTCTGTGCCATTCTCCGGATTATTTTCATGTCCACTCTGTGCCATTCTGTGGTTGATGTTCATGTCCACTCTGTGCCATTCTGGGGTTGATGTTCATGTCCACTCTGTGCCATTCTCTGGTTGATGTTCATGTTTTCTCTGTGACATTCTCTGTTTGATGTTCATGTCCACTCTGTGCCATTCTGTGGTTGATGTTCAAGTCCACTCTGTGCCATTCTTTGGTTGATGTTCATGTCCACTCTGTGCCATTCTCTGGTTGATGTTTATATCCTCTTTGTACCATTCCCTGGTTGATGTTCATGTCCTCTGTCAACCATTCTCTGGTTGATGTCCATGTCCACTCTGTGCCATTCTCTGTCTGATGTTCATGTCCACTCTGTGCCATTCTGTGGTTGATGTTCATGTCCTCTCTGTGCCATTCTGTGGTTGATGTTCATGTCCTCTCTGTGCCATTCTGTGGTTGATGTTCATGTCCTCTCTGTGCCATTCTGTGGTTGATGTTCATGTCCTTTCTGTGCCATCCTCTCATTGATGTTCATGCCCACTCTGTGCTATTCTCTGGTTGATGTTCATGCCCACCCTGTGCCATTCTCTGGTTGATGTTCAATACTCTCTTTTTCACACTCTGTTCGTATTTTGATGCCCCTTTGTTTCCATTCTTTCTTATCGCTGATGTCCCCACATTTCCGTTTTCAGTTTATTTGTGATATCCCCAGTTTTCTTTTCTTTGTTGTCGCTGATATCCCCACCTTTCTGTTCTTTCTTGTCGCTGATAGCCCCACTGTTCTGTTGTTTGCTTGACGTTGATGTCACCTCTTTTCCACTCTTTGTTGTCGTTCATATCCCTTCTTTTCTCTCTTTGTTTTCGTTGGTATCACCTCTTTTCCATTCTTTGTTATCGTTGATATCCTCTCCCCCCCCCCCCCATTCTCTGTTATCGTTGATATTCTCTTTTGCCCATTCTTTGTTATCGTTAATATCCTCTTTTTCACTCTTTTTGTTATCGTTGATATCCCCTTTTCCCATCCTTTGTTATCGTTGATATCCTCTTTTTTCCATTCTTTTTGTTGTCGTGGTATCACCTCTTTTCCATTTCTTTGTATCATTGATATCCTCTCTTATTCCCATTTTCTGTTATCATTAATATCCTCCTTTTCTCCATTCTTTGTTATTGTTGATATCCTTTTTTTTGCATTCTTTGTTATCGTTGATATCCTCTTTTTTTTAATTCTTTGTTACCATTGATATCCTCCTTTTCTCCATTCTTTGTTATTGCTGATATCCTCTTTTTTCTCCTTTGTTATCCTTAATATCCTCCTTTTTCATTCTTTGTAATGGTTGATTTCTTCTTTTTCCATTCTTTGTTTATCGTTGATATCCTCTGTATTCCATTCTTTTGTTGTCGTTAATATCCCTTTTCCCATTCTTTGTTGTCCTTGACATCCCTCTTTCCATTCTTTTGTCGTTGTTGGTACCCCTATTTCCATTCTTTGTTATCGTTGATATCCCCTTTTGTCCATTGTTTGATGTCGTTGATATCCCCTTTTCCCCATTATTTGTTGTCGTTGATATCCTCTTTTTCCCATTCTTTGTTGTTGTTGTTGATGTCCCCTTTTCCATTTTTTGTTGTTGCTGACATCCTCTAATTTCCATTCTTTGTTGTCGTTGATATTCCATTTCCCCCATTCTTTTTTTTTTTTTTTTTGCTGTCCCAACCTCTGCGCCACCCCAGAGGCAGTGCACCCACGCCGCTCATTCCGACACCCTGTCCACAGCCACAGCCCGGTCGGCCCCGCCGCAGCCCCGGCACCGGCAAGCCACAGGCAGCAGTCAATGTTAAGTCGTCAGGAGGCAACCCACCGGAGGAGACACTGCACTGCTGCCGAGTCACTTCAGTGGTGTTCAGTGGCGCCTGTTCTGATCTAACATACGCAGGACACCACCTACTAAGCCCCCTACTGACGACAAAAATTGCTTAGTCGCGGAGCCGGCGTGAGTGAGCTCTCCCTCCGGAGGGCGCCACCACGTCCGTCCAACGACAGCCCCCATGGACTCGCCGATACCGGTGACCCCCGACGGAACCAAACCAAGGCCACAGACGCGGAGAGGACATCGAAACTGAGGTCACCATGAGAGCAGGGCATGAAGGGGCCACAGAATTTGAGACTTTTTTTTTTTATGCTGATCAATGAGAATGAGGATGATGATTATGATGATGATGCTACGGATTTCCATTTCGGTCTGAGACTACATGACAGGGCTGTATTCTACGCTTCCTTTCATAATATATCCCGGCGTCAACCAGGCCCGAGAGATACAGACACCTGCAGTGTTGGTCAGGAAATTTGAGCAACACTCTCAGAAAACGCATCCATTAAGTGGATGAAACTCGACTGTGTGGTCCCAGTCTTCCCAACTGAGTCCGCAGCAAACTCAACTCTGGGTAGGAGCCGGTCGGGGCAGAAGAAAAAAACCCACATGACTTCTGATGGGATTCGAACCCACGACCTCCCAGCCGGGAGTCCGCGACGCTAACCACTTCGCCACGGCGGCTGGTCATTTCCCCCATTCTTTGTTGTCGTTGTGTCCCCCTTTTCCCATTGTTCATTGTAGCTGATATCCTCTCATTTCCATTTCTATTGTTGATGTCACCTTTTTTTTCATACTTTGTTGTCGTTGATATTCCCTTTCCCATTGTTTGTTGTCGTTGATACCCTCTTTCAATTCTTTGTTATTGTTGATATCCTCTTTTTCCATTCTTTGTTATTGTTGATATCCTCTTTTTCCATTCTTTGCTGTCGTTGATATCTCCTTTGTCCATTCGTTGTTGTCGTTGATATCCCCATTTTTGCATTTTTTTGTAGTCGATATCCTCTAGTTTCTATTCTTTGTTGTGGTTGATGACAACTTTTTCCCCCCATTTTTTTTGTAGTCGATATCCTCTAATTTCTACTTTTTTTGTTGTGGTTGATGTCCCCGTTTTTTCCTTTTCTTGTCGTTGATATTCTCTTATTCCATTCTTTGTTATTGTTGATTATCCCTTTTCCATTCTTTGTTATTGTTGATTATTCCTTTTTCCATTCTTTGTTATTGTTGATTATCCCTTTTTCCATTCTTTGTTATTGTTGATTATCCCTTTTTCCATTCTTTGTTATTGTTGATTATCCCTTTTTTCCATTCTTTGTTATTGTTGATTATCCCTTTTTTCATTCTTTGTAATCATTGATACCCCTTTTTTCCATTCTTTGTTGTCATTGATATCCTTTTTTTCATTCTTTGTTATTGTTGATTATCCCTTTTTTTTCCCATTCTTTGTTATTATTGATTATCCCTTTTTTCCATTCTTTGTTGTCATTGATATCCTTTTTCCATTCTTTGTTGTCACTGATATCCCTTTTTCCATTCTCTGTTCTCATCGATATCCCCTTTCCCATCTTTTGTCGGTGTTGATATTCCTTTTTTCCACTCTTTGTTGTCGTTGATATCCCCTTTTTTCCATCCTTCATTGTCGTTGATATCCCCTTTTTTTCCATTCTTTGTTGTCGTTGATATCCCCTTTTCCCATTCTTGTGTTGTTGGTAACCTCAATTTTTCATTCTTTGTTGTTGATATCCCCCTTCCCCCCCCCCTATTCTTTGTTGCCCTTAATATCTCTTTCTCCATTCTTTGTTGTCGTTGACATCCCCCTTTTTTCTTGCTCCATTTGTCGTTGGTGTATCCTCCTTTTTTTTTTTTTTTTTTCGTTTTCTGCGTGTTGCAGATGTCCCCTGCTTTCTTTCCCCCTGTTTGGCGTTCATTTTCATTCTTGGCCATTCCCTGCTTGTCGCTGATAAGCCTTCGTGGCTCTTCTCTGACTGTCATACAACGCAATTCTCTCATATCTTCTCTTCTTTTGCTCGTCGTTTACGGCTTCTCTATTCAATTCTCCGGCAGTTATTCACTAAAACTAGAAGCGTCGTTATCGGTGTACACGGATCGTTACGCAGAGCGGCTCTTTTCATGACGGCGACGGCAAACGACTTGACGGTTCTGTGCGTTGTTGCGTATCGTAGGAGACCATGAATATATATGGGCAAAGACATGGTGTGTGTGTGTGTGTGTGTGTGTGTGTGTGTGTGTGTGTGTGGTGTGTTGTATGCGTGTGTGTGTGTGTGTGATTGTATGATGTGTGTGTGTGTGTGTGTGTGTGTGTGTGTGTGTGTGTGTGTGTGTGTGTGTGCATGTGTGTGTGTGTGTGTGTGTGTGTGTGTGTGTGTGTGTGTGTGTGTGTGTGTGTGTGTGTGTGTGTGTGCGTGATGTGTGCGTGGTGTGTGGTGTGGTGTGTGTGTGTGTGTGTGTGTGTGTGTGTTGTTGTTGTTGTTGTTGTTGTCTTCAATTTAACGTCTATCCACATAGTGATATTAGACGGAGGGAGGGGAGGGAGGAGGAGGGAGGGGATCGGGAGGAGGAGGAGGGGAGAGGGACCGTAGTGTGTGTGTATGTATTAATGTCTCTTGGGGTAAAGGAAAAAAAAAGAGCATTAACAACAATAACAATCAACTAGTCTATTACAAATGTCCTACAGAACTATGAAGTAAACATTTCGCAATATCAAACAAACTAGAAACATTTTTGAAAACGCCTTCGATACAATTTTCAGAAATCACTGGTAAGATAGGCCTTAACCTCTGACATTCAAAAATAATGTGTTTGCTAGAAATTTGTTCACCGCATAAACATCTAACATTTTTGTTGTATTTTGTGATTAACGCATTAAATCTTATCCTGTAAGATAGCGAACTAGTCTGTTTCTGAATTTGATTACGCCAGTGTGTGTGTGTGTGTGTGTGTGTGTGTGTGTGTGTGTGTGTGTGTGTGTGTGTGTGTGTGTGGTGTGTGTTTGTGTGTGTGTGTGTGTGTGTGTGTGTGTGTGGTGTGTGTGTGTGTGTGTGTGGTGTGCGCGCGTGCGCGCGCGCATGCGTGCGCATGTGCATGTGTGCACAGACATTTGAGTTCTGCCCGAATATTGCCAACCAACGAGGTCAGAATGACAGGGGGCAGTGAAATAATTGATAGATATGAATACAGCCTGTGACTTTCAAACCAAAATATACTGGTAAAAACAAACTTCACGTTTTGCTGGTGGAATAAATGGGTCGACATTCTCTTCTTTCACCAACTCCTCTGTCTGTCTGTCTGTCTGTCTGTCTATCTGCCTCTGTCTCTGTCTCTCTACCTCTCTTTCTCTCTCCTCTCTCTTCTGTCTCTTTGTCTGTCTGTCCCTGTGCTTCTCTATGTGTGTGGTGTGTGTGCCTGTGCGTGCGTGCGTGCGTGTGTGTGTGTGCGTGCGTGCGTGTGTGTGTGTGTGTGTGTGTGTGGTGTGTGTGTGTGTGTGTGTGTGTGTGTGTGTGTGTGCGTGCGTGCGTGTGTGGGTGTGTGTGTGTGTGTGTTCCTGTAGATAAATGTACCTGTGTAATTTGTAGGATGAATTTTGAAGCATGTGTTGCCGCAATGCGGGGCATCAGTTTTAAGTACAAGAGTAATGACACGAAACAAAGACGGACTCCAAAACCAATACTTTTCCCTGTTGTAAAATAAAGAATTGTCG
>JADBJO010006661.1:71839-82915 GCA_016801955.1 Conus betulinus | reverse complement strand
GCGTGTTTTGCTCTTTCATGATTTTTTTTTGCTTCTTAGGTGGCACCTTTGGTTGGTTTTTTTTGAAAACTTAACAAACATACTACAGTATTGCACACCAGCCTTTTTCTGGTATAGCAATCTTATTAAAACCAAAAAGGCAGAGGAGTCAAATTACCACTTTCCGCGGTCACTGAGGAGAAAAAATCAGGTTTTGAAATACCGGTATATGACCAGGAGTTATATGTTAGTGAGCTTTCTCCCATTGGAGATTGTCTCTTGCTTTGGAGACTATAAGCTTGCAGAAGGTTCATTTTGAGAAGTATTTATTATTCCCCATTCACCCACTCAAGCACATACTGTCAGTTAGGCAGAATCATCTACCACTGCAGATATGAAAGCTTATCACCCCCCCCCCCCCCCCCCCCCTATTTCTACAATCTAAGACATAAGAGCAAGCTTTGTTTATAATTCAATATTTCGTACAGTCATTGCAACACCTAGCTGCTCTGTAAGTTGCTGGAATGGTGCTCGGTACTTATCCTTGGAATTTATTAGTTTACTGTAATTTAGTCCCTTGTGGATTTCATTCCAAGAACTGGCCCTCAGCACTTGTGTCTTAAGAGGTTATTTTTTATATTTTCTACTTTTCACAAGAAAATGTAGCGTGTTTTGCTCTTTCATGATTTTCTTTTGCTTCTTAGGTGGCACTTTGGTTGGTTTTTTGAAAACTTAACAAACATACTACAGTATTGCACACCAGCCTTTTTCTGGTATAGCATTCTTCTTAAAACCAAAAAGGCAGAGGAGTCAATTACCACTTTCCGCGGTCACTGAGGAGAAAAAATCAGGTTTCGAAATACCGTATATGACCAGGAGAGTTATATGTTAGTGAGCTTTCTCCCCATTGGAGATTGTCTCTTGCTTTGGAGACTATAAGCTTGCAGAAGGTTCATTTTGAGAAGTATTTATTATTCCCCATTCACCCACTCAAGCAACATACTGTCAGTTAGGCAGAATCATCTACCACTGCAGATATGAAGCTTATCATTCCCCCCCCCCCCCCCCCCCCTATTTCTACAATCTAAGACATAAGAGCAAGCTTTGTTTATAATTCAATATTTCTTGCAGTCATTGCAACACCTAGCTGCTCTGTAAGTTGCTGGAATGGTGCTCGGTACTTATCCTTGGAATTTATTAGTTTATTGTAATTTAGTCCCTTGTGGATTTCATTCCAAGAACTGGCCCTCAGCACTTGTGTCTTAAGAGGTTATTTTTTTTATATTTTCTACTTTTCACAAGAAAATGTAGCTTGTTTTGCTCTTTCATGATTTTCTTTTGCTTCTTAGGTGGCACCTTTGGTTGGTTTTTTGAAAACTCAACAAACATACTACAGTATTGCACACCAGCCTTTTTCTGGTATAGCATTCTTCTTAAAACCAAAAGGCAGAGGAGTCAAATTACCACTTTTCCGCGGTCACTGAGGAGAAAAATCAGGTTTCGAAATACCGGTATCTGACCAGGAGTTATATGTTAGTGAGCTTTTCTCCCCATTGGAGATTGTCTCTTGCTTTGGAGACTATAAGCTTGCAGAAGGTTCATTTTGAGAAGTATTTATTATTCCCCATTCACCCACTCAAGCACATACTGTCAGTTAGGCAGAATCATCTACCACTGCAGATATGAAAGCTTATCATCCCCCCCCCCCCCCCCCCCTATTTCTACAATCTAAGACATAAGAGCAAGCTTTGTTTATAATTCAAATATTCTTGCAGTCATTGCAACACCTAGCTGCTCTGTAAGTTGCTGGAATGGTGCTCGGTACTTATCCTTGGAATTTATTAGTTTACTGTAATTTAGTCCCTTGTGGATTCATTCCAAGAACTGGCCCTCAGCACTTGTGTCTTAAGAGGTTATTTTTTTATATTTTCTACTTTTCACAAGAAAATGTAGCGTGTTTTGCTCTTTCATGATTTTCTTTTGCTTCTTAGGTGGCACCTTTGGTTGGTTTTTTTTGAAAACTCAACAAACATACTATGGTATTGCACACCAGCCTTTTTCTGGTATAGCATTCTTCTTAAAACCGAAAAGGCAGAGGAGGAGTCAAATTACCACTTTCCGCGGTCACTGAGGAGAAAAATCAGGTTTCGAAATACCGGTATCTGACCAGGAGTTATATGTTAGTGAGCTTTCTCCCCATTGGAGATTGTCTCTTGCTTTGGAGACTATAAGCTTGCTGAAGGTTCATTTTGAGAAGCATTTATTATTCCCCATTCACCCACTCAAGCACATACTGTCAGTTAGGCAGAATCATCTACCACTGCAGATATGAAAGCTTATCCCCCCCCCCCCCCCCCCCCCTATTTCTACAATCTAAGACATAAGAGCAAGCTTTGTTTATAATTCAACGGTACTTATCCTTGGAATTTATTAGTTTTACTGTAATTTAGTCCCTTGTGGATTTCATTCCAAGAACTGGCCCTCAGCACTTGTGTCTTAAGAGGTTTATCTTTTTATATTTTCTACTTTTTCACAAGAAAATGTAGTGTGTTTTGCTCTTTCATGATTTTCTTTTGCTTCTTAGGTGGCACCTTTCGGTTGGTTTTTTTTGAAAACTCAACAAACATACTACGGTATTGCACACCAGCCTTTTTCTGGTATAGCATTCTTCTTAAAACCGAAAAGGCAGAGGAGTCAAATTACCACTTTCCGCGGTCACTGAGGTGAAACAATCAGGTTTCGAAATACCGGTATCTGACCAGGAGTTATATGTTAGTGAGCTTTCTCCCCATTGGAGATTGTCTCTTGCTTTGGAGACTATAGCTTGCAGAAGGTTCATTTTGAGAAGCATTTATTTATTAATCCCCATTCACCCACTCAAGCACAAACTGTCAGTTAGGCAGAATCATCTACCACTGCCCCCCCCCCCCCCCCCCCCCCCCCTATTTCTACAATCTAAGACATAAGAGCAAGCTTTGTTTATAATTCAATATTTCTTTCAGTCATTGCAACACCTAGCTGCTCTGTAAGTTGCTGGAATGGTGCTTGGTACTTATCCTTGGAATGTGTTTCAGGGCACATTCTTACTGAGAACCCAATCTTTTTGTCGACTGATAATTTCATTTGGACCATTTTTCTCTTCTAAATTTTTTTTTTTCCTCTTCTGCTCAAAGTAACTTAGTCTTTTGTTGATATTGTTAGTCTATGTATTGATTTGATCCCTTTACAAGACAAGTAACTTAGTCTTTTGTTGATATTGTTAGTCTATGTATTGATTTGATCCCTTTACAAGACATGTCTAAATTCTCGATTTTACAATGGAACTGTAGATCATTAAACACCAATTTGGTGTTTTTAGAAAGTCACTTACAAAAACACTCATACTGCGTATTGGCACTTCAGTCTCTAAATGTGCAAAGCAATAAGTTGCCAAAGATACCAAACTATTTTATCCTCCATTGCTTTCAGATTGTAAAACATCAACGAAAGCACAAACTGCGTTATATTTAAGACGTGACATGAATTACTCCAAACTATCCTCCACTTACATATCAAATGAAATAGAGGCTGTATACAGGACAGGAGCTATGATCAAAGTCAATAACAAGATGAATGTTAATGTTATGTCTGTCTATCTCCCAAATGGCCCAATAAATGACAACACTGATTGGATCAAACAACTGGATATACAAAAAAATCAAAAAATGGATTATTTTGGGAGATTTTAACGCACATTCCCCATTCTGGGAGAATGGTTGCACAAAAGTTACAAGTAACCGTCTGATTGAAAACATATCTGATGCAAATCTGTACTTATTAAACGATGGTTCTGTTACTAGAATACCAGATGTACCTAGTCACAGAGCAACTTCGATCGATTTATCACTCATTTCACCAGAATTAGCAATTAATTGTACATGGTCAGTGTGTGAGGATAGTTTAGGAAGTGATCACATTCCAATTGAAATAATTTTGGAAGACAAGGTTAATAGAAATACCAAGAATGAGTGTAGAGACAAAATACCAAAGTTTCAATATAAATTTGCTGACTGGTTGTCTTTCCAAAATATCTTAATGACACATGACATCGGATCCCCCTTGAAAATGATTGTATTGACACCTATTATTCTAACCTAACAGAAGCAATTTTAAATGCCGCTACCGAGTCTATTCCATTTTGAAAGGATCATCAAACCCAAAACATAGTGGAAACATATGGTGGACAAAAGAGTGTGAAGAGGCTGTGGCACATAAAAAAGAATCTTTTAAACTGTGGTTAAAAGCTGTTATAGCAAAACAAAAGGAAAAGGACAAGAAGAAAGATCAGGTCAATTACTCTTCTAATGATATAGACACAATATAGAAGAACTTTTTCAAGATATGAAAAGAGCTAAAATTCACAGCAACAAAGTTGTGGCCCGAGCCAAGAAAAACTACTGGACTAACTTTTGCAAACTGAAGTACATGAATCAAAAGATCTACATAAAGTCTGGGCAAAGGTGAAAGAAATGAAAAATGGATTCACGCTACCAATCTTTCCCATAAAGATAGAGAATAAGCAATTTCTAACGCCTAAAGAAAAAGCTGAACTGTTTCTTGACACATTTTACTAGCAACAGCTTATCCATAAATCTGGATGCTGATAGTATTCATTACAGAAATAAGGAGGAAAGTACAGATTCCTATGTCGACCTAAATCCTGATAATACACACTATCTTAATGCACCAATTCAGTTTGATGAATTTATTGAAGCACTGGAGTCATTTTCTTCAAATAACTCTTCTGTTGGTTTGGATGGCATTTCTTACCAGCTTCTGATTCATTTACCATTTAATTGGAAAGAATTGTTATTTTCGTTTTAACCAAAAATGTTGGTTAAATGAAGCTCTTCCTAAAATTTGGAAGCAGTCAATTGCAATTCCTATTCCAAAACAAGGTAAACCGAGATCAGATATAAGTAGTTATCGACCAATAGCTTTAACTTCCCATGCCAGTAAATTATTAGAAAAAATTATACAGAAAAGATTTTTATCACTGTGAAAAACAAAATATCATTCCTACATGTCAAGCTGGGTTAGAAAAGGACGTTGTACAACAGACAACTTAGTTAAACTTACAACTCAAAAAAAAAAAACAATTCTCCAAAAGAAAAAGTACACTTGCCACATTCTTTGATGTACGAAAAGCTTATGATAGTGTTTGGCATGCACGACTTTTATAAATTGAAAAAAAAATTGGAATAACAGGTATAACTTATCATTACATTAGTAATTTATTATCAGATAGGTCAATACAAGTCAGGTTGGGAAATGTCTACTCTTCAGCGAAAAGAATTGATATAGGCATTCCACAAGGATCTGTACTAGCTCCATTATTGTTTTAATATATTAATTCACGATCTACCAAACTGTCTATCAAAAACAACAAATGTTGTGCAATATGCAGACGATATAGCTATTTGGATCAACACATCGTTGAGGAAAAATACTAACAAAGAACTGTTCATTATGTTCAGAACATATACCAAAGAGAACTTAACAATCTAAATCAATATATGAAAGAAAATGGATTGAAGTTGTCTTATGAAAAGACTTATCTTATGCTTTTTAATAATGGTGAAAATCCTGAAAACTCTCCTCAGTTAGTATTGGATGGAAACCCTCTTGTTTATAAGCAGTCTGTTAAGTTTTTAGGTGTACATTTAACATCAAAATTAAATTGGAAAGTTCATATTGAATATTTGATTTATAAAGCAAGAAAAAGATTTAATTTTTAAAAAAATCATAAATAAACAGACATGGAGCCAAAATACCAAAACATTACTACACCTTGCAATTTCTTTAGTTCGATCAGTACTCTCTTATGGGCAAGAGGTGTATTTCAGTGCTTCAAATACTCTTTTAAATAAATTACAAAGCATAGATAGTCGGGCTATCAAGCTAGCTCTTGGTGTCCCTATGCACTCTAACACTCATAGAACATATAAAAGAGAGCAACATGTTGTCATTAACAGAACATCGAAAATTAGCAGTTTCAAAATATGTAATCAGAAGCCTATCTATCGTTAATAATACACAGGAGAAAATATTCTTAAATGCAGAAACAGAGTTCCCCAAAGAGAGCAAAAAACATAACACTTCTTCAGCCTATCAAGAATTTTACTGAAGACGTTATGAGTAAAAGCAAAATAGATATTCACAATATTTCAGTCATGCCTATTATACCAATGATACCACCATGGGGAACAAAGAAAAGCAAAGTTTGATATAGAATACAGCAGTTACAACAAAAATGAAGAAGAGAATTTATTAGTTACTGACGTTCGCCTTCATTTAGATTCAAAATATTCAAATCATCTAAAAATTTTCACTGATGGCTCCGTCTTAGAAACGTCAGACAGTGGTGCAGGTTTTGTTATTCCTTCGCTCAGAATAGAAAAGTCATATTATTTAGGCAAAGGTGTTTCAATATTTACATCTGAATTATACGCAATAATGCAAGCTTTAGAATTCATTTGTGATCTACCATATTCTATTTATAAACATCTTACTATGTGTTGATTCAAAATCAGTTTTACAAACGCTCAAGCAAAATAGCTGCAACAGTCGTAACGATATTGTCTTTGAAATTAAGTACTTAATTCATCGTATTGCTATAAAAGGTATTGGTATTGACTTTTGCTGGGGTGCCATCTCATTCTGGGCTCTTTTGGAATGAGGTTGCTGATAGAGCTGCTAAACGAGGAGCTTTCAATAACTCTGACACAGTTTCAAATGAGAAATTAGCATTATCAACAGATGAAATGTACTCCCTGTTGGAAAAAATCCACTTGTACTTGTCCATCTGCTTCTAGATCTAAGGTCTTGACATATAGTAGACCTATAATTAGTTTACTGTACAAAATACGTCTAAACTCGTGGAAAGCTAAGTACGCAAAAGTTAATTGTATTTGCAATCTTAAACTGTCAATTCATCACTTACTATTAGAATGCCCAATTTTGCTCGCTAGATACCGAATGAATAATATGGAGTTTTTTTTCTGAAGTATGATAACACAAGGGACGTTTTGAATGATAAGAAATTGACATTATCTTAATTGCAAAAGTTATTGTGTCCACACCTATTGGAAGATTACTTTGAAGTTTTTATTTCAATTTTCTTATTTTTGAAGGGCGGGGAGGGGGGGTAACCTTTGCATGGTGTCTAAAATCACTATTCTTGTGAACAGACATTAAATTAAATATTCATTCATTCATTGGAATTTATTAGTTTGATATATATATATATATATATATATATGTATATATATATATATATATATATATATATATATACATATGTGTGTGTGTGTGTGTGTGTGTGTGTGTGTGTGTGTGTGTGTGTGCGCTCTCTCTCTCTCTCTCTCTCTCTCTCTCTCTCTCTCTCTCTCTCTCTCTCGCTCGCTCGCTCGCTCGCTCTCACTCTCTCCAGTCTGAGTAGGCTCACGATGAAGATGAAAAATGCGACAACGTCATGCTTCACAAGCAGGTAGAACACACAGATAAACAAGCAAAACATGCCCAGGCCATGGTAGGGAAACCACCACCGAGTTCCCAGTGAAGCTGACCAGTGCCGACAAAGACTGTTTATTTGGGCCCAGTACCGGCTGTCAGGTAGGCATACCGCGAATATTTTTTCTCAGTTGTAAAGAAAAGATATGCATGTCCAATATGTCTGAATTTGAGCGCGATTGATAAGTGAATGCATGCTCTCCACTGAGTTGAACTTTCATTTCCCTTTGTGTGTGTTCGTTAGTCTGTTTCAATCGTTTGTTGTTGTTGTTGTGTTGTTGTTAAATCTTTGTGGTGCTTGCCAGCAATACGTATGATAGAAGACCCATTCATGTTTGGAATCGTTCTGTCAGTCAGAGACCCCACAATCCAGTGACATCAATCGACCACAAATCGTTGCATTCTGGCGCAAAGTATTAATTAAGAAACACAGACCCTATTTCCAACACACTGCCAGCCAGACAGCTAGTATCACATTACGCGTAGGCGGGAAAGCATGTGGGATGTTAGTGCGAGGAAAGAGACTGAAGGGAAGTCCTCACTCACCCAACTAACACAAAACACAGGTGAGTAGCTGTTAGGTAAACAGGTCAACCGGTTTTGCAGGTTTACCTGCTCCGGTCCGATGTGTCCCCAAAATTTGGAACTGGACAAAATTTGCTCCATCACACTTCTCCTCCTCCTCCTCCTCCTCCTCCTCTCTCCTCCTCCTCCTCCTCTCCTCCTCCTCCTCCTCCTTCTTCTTCTTCTTCTCTTCTTCTTCTTCTTTCGTTTTCTTCTTGTTTTTCTGCTTCTTCTTCTGTGTTAGTTTGACTTATTCCTATTTGTCATCTTGTCAGTAGCCCTAACTGAAAAGCAAAACGAAGAGGGGCAAGGGGGGGGGGGGGGGAGGGGGTCTTGATGGTCAATTGAGGTTTAGCTTTATCAAAATTACCTTTTGTACATGCTTTACAATTGCAACCCTCCATTCTCCTCTCACCTTCCCTTGGGGGCGCTGCTGACTGATCATGGAGGAAGCTGAAAATCACAGAGCATCTATAACATTTCATTTTAGTGCGTCTTTATTTAATCATTCAACACCATCTATTTCATCTCAATTTCAGAAACACACACACACACACACACACGCACGCACGCACGCACGCACACACACACACACACACACACACACACACACACACACACACACACACACACACACATTTTACCACTTTTGCTGAGCACGTAATAACTTCTGAAAACGGAGTTCCTGGGCTTTGCGCCGTTTCTCCAGTATCATGTTCAACGTGTAGAGGAAGGGGTTGAGTGCTGAGTTGAGTGGCAGTACAAAAATGGCCATTCCTACGTTGATCTCCCCTGGAATGATGACGCCACTGGCAGCCAGGACCCCACACAGACCGATAGGAAACCAGCACAGAAAATCAGACACAGCCACTGAGAGGAGACGCCTGGCGATAGTTGCTTCCTTGGACTGTGCATTTTCCACACCTATCTCCTGGGTCTGTTTGAACTGCTTAGACATTGTATTCTTCCTTACCGACGCGTAAATGAGAAACTGACCTAGACCAATGGTGAGAAACAAGATCAGGTTGCAGACAATCATGATACTGAATGAGTAGGTGACCAGGAAACTGAGCTCTGGTGACAGGCAGTGGATACAAATACCTGTCTGGTGGAAGAACTCCCAGTGTGAGGTGACTGGAAGCAGAGGCACTGTTGCCAGCGTAAGTCCTAGTGCCCATATACTAAGACAGGCTGTTTGAGCCGATCTGGCTCCAAACCGGATGTTACTGAAAGGAAAACGGAGCACGAGGAAGCGGTCCAAAGTGATCACACAGATCAGAAATGCCGACACTTCAGATGATAACAAAGATAATAATCCTGCAATGCTGCAAGCTGGACTCTTTGTCCATACAATATCATTCCAAATGTACCTACCAGCATAAATCCTGTCTGCCACGCCAATGAAGACTAAATACACTCCCATCAAGAAGTCAGAGGCACACAGATGAAGAACAAAAATGACAAATCCAGTCTTGGCGTTCTCTGACAGAAAGTACAGACGATAAACTAAACCTCCAAAGTTTCCAAGAACAGCAAGCACTGCAAAGACCAGAAGCGCGCAACGGTAAGTTATAGATTTCAACAAGTCGTCACATGACGAGATTTCATTGGACGGGGCCAAACATTCGCCACGAAAATTGTCTGGCAAAAACAACAGAAACAACACAGTTTAAAATTGTCAGAAACCACATACATAAGTTTAGGCATGTGTTTCATGAAATCTGGAGAGAAATCAGTTATAGGACAGCCCCGTAAACCTAAAAACTGAAGATTATGAAGCACATCTTGTTCCTGCAGTTCTTGTATTTTATTCCATGACACATCTAGAATTTGTAAACTTGGCATAAGAACTGATAACGTGGTTGTGTTGAGATATTCTACTTTGGCATGAGAAAGATTGAGGACCAACAGAGATGTATATGCCAACTGGTTTGGGACACAAGGTATGATATCAGACACAGGATTACCCGCTAAATTTAATATCCGAAGTTGTGGCATTCCAGTAAAATGACTGAAGTTGACATACTTTAGAAGATTCCTTCTAAGATCCACACTGTGAAGATTGGGTAGACTGGCTCCAGTTAGTTTCTTCCACCCACACGCCTGTACACCCAGGTGAATCAACATGACGTTATGAGTGACGTCACCCATAAGCATTCCACTACCAGAGGCTTCAAGGTAGCGAATCTGTGGGAAAGAGCTGACAGAAAAAAGTGTGACTGCAGAAGAAGGCCAAACCAAGGCAAACGCACGACTCAGGACAAGTCATGTCGCACACCAGTTCGTCATCATGTAGTGGGCATTGTGGCAGACCATCACACACGTGATTTACGTGCACACAGATCGTTTTGTGACGGTGACGACATCGATAAAATCCCGGGCATGTCTGCACATTCTGACAGTCAGCTTCGTCCTCATGACCCGGACAGTCGATCATGTCATTACACCTGACGAAGACAGGGAGGCAATAGCCATCATCGTGACACTGGAAATGAGTGTCTGGGCACTGTGTGCTCATTGGTGATAGAGGGGTGATGGTAAAAGCCCCAGTTTGTCAAAGTGAATGACAGCTGGGGGGATGATTTCACTATATACATACTGTTTACACAGACACCATTTCTCGTCCTGAGCCGTCAGGCAGTCCTTCACTCCGTCACATCGTTTCTCCATACCCACACACTGCACAGAAGAGGGCAAGAAGAGACAGGTTCACAATTCAGAGTCTATGATTTATGAAAGAGAAGAACAGATTCACACATAGATTAATAAACAAATAGACCAAGACTGATAAATCAATAATCATGATCATAATGAGGAGGAGGAGGAGGAGGAGGAGGAGAAGAAGAAGAAGAAGAAGAAGAAGAAGAAGAAGAAGAAAAGAAGAAGAAGAAAGAAACAACAACAACAAC
Source organism: Conus betulinus (assembly GCA_016801955.1). Classification (NCBI taxonomy): domain Eukaryota; kingdom Metazoa; phylum Mollusca; class Gastropoda; order Neogastropoda; family Conidae; genus Conus; species Conus betulinus. The sequence continues at coordinate 71,912 of JADBJO010006661.1, read as the reverse complement.
AACAACAACAACAACAGCAACAACAACAGCAAGAGCAGCAGCAATAACAACATCAGCAGTAGCAGCAGCAGCA
>JADBJO010006661.1:49339-61839 GCA_016801955.1 Conus betulinus | reverse complement strand
TTCTCCTTGTGTGCCATGAGAGCACAGTCTTCCACAAGAAGAGCATTCAAGGATGAGTTTCTCCAGGTCTTGGTACGAGCAGCAAGACGACGGAGGTCGAACACGGATCCATCTGAGATCCACGTGATGTATACACTCAAGTCCGCATCTTTCATAACATGAAGAAGGACCTGTGTGAAGAATACGTTGAACAACTTGGGGCCGAGGACACAACCCTATTTCACTCCGTTTGCGATGTTGAAGAAGTTTATACAGTCACCATTAGAAAGGACTTCTCCAGTCATGTTGTTGTGGAAGAGTCTAATCAAGGCGTTGAACTTGTGTGGACAGCCCAGCTTCATCAGGATGGTCCACAAAGCTTCTCTGTTGACAGTGTCAAAAGCTTAGGTCAAGTCTATGAACACTGCGTACAAATCCACCTGCCGCTCGATGTATTTATCCAGGACTTGTCGCGCAGCAAACACTGTGTCAATGGTGATGTGGCCAGGGCGGAAACCACACAGGGGCTTTAGGAAGGTTGCCTTCAGAGATGTTGTTGAGGAGCCTTTTGAGGATGATGTGGGCAAGTATCTTTCCAGCAATGGAGAGAAGAGAAATCCTCTGTAGTTACCACAAGTCTGATTTTGCCCCTTTGTTCTTATAAAGTTCCACGATAGTGGCATCACGGAGGTCTGCTGGCATGTCCTCGTCCTCCCAGATGGTCGAGAGGACATCGTGGAACGCTCTGAAAGCTGTGGTTCCCAGTGCTTTATACAATTCCGCAGGAATTCCATCTTTTTCCGACCAAACGGCCAAACCCACCACAAGGTGAAAATTACACTTTGCAACCCCACCCCCATCCCCACTCCACCCCCCCCCCTCTGTTTCTGTAGGCAGTGGAGGGGACAGCGCGGTACATACACATCCATGCGCAGTGTGGTCTCGAAGCTTAGAGGTGGGTGGTGTAACGTATAATATGCACTACACCCCATCCCCTCAGTTTCGAGACCACACTGTGCATGATTTAGAGCTGATGAATAAATTAATTACGGACTAAGATGAGAGAATCAAAAGAAAAAGGGTCTCGTGGCTACGACCTGGTATGTGTCTGACCTACACACTATCCCAACGCGATGGTCAGACCTTGGGTACCTACCTAGCATGACCTGTGCCATTTATCATTCTATGTGTGTTGACTGTATATCTGTATGCATATATGTATGTGTGTGTGTGTGTGTGTGTGTGTGTGTGTGTGTGTGTGTGTTTGTGTGTGTGTGTGTGTGTGTGTACGTGCGTGCGTGCAAAGTGCGCGTGTGTAAGCGTGCGTGCATGCATGCGTGTGTGTGTGTGTGTGTGTGTGTGTGTGTGTGTGTGTGTGTGTGTGTGTGTGTGTGTGTGTGTGTGTGTGCGCGTGTATGCGTGTGTGTGCGTGCGCATGTGCGGGTGCATGTGTGTGTGTGTGTGTGTGTGTGTGTGTGTGTGTGTGTGTGTGTGTGTGTGTAAGTGCGTGTTTGATTAGTTGTGAGAGACGTATTCAGAAGAGCACATAGTAACAAGAACAACAAGAACAATGACAGCACACACACACACACACACACACACACACACACACACACACACACACACACACACACACACACACACACACACATCTACAGTATATACTGGGGTCCCTAAGAGATACAGTCTTACTTCAGTTCAAGTGTGTTTGATCATTTATGTCTGTTATTTGGAAAGGCTCAGGATGAGTCTGCACCTTTCTCTAGGATTCTTCTTAGTGCTGGTCTTGCGATGATTCCAGTATTTGTTGCTTTATATTGTTACTTGCTCGCTCTACCTTTAAGTCTTGATGTGCAGCCACTTCCTCTCTTGACGTTCAGCTCATTAAAAAAAATGGTCTATGGTAGAGTGGCACTGGTATTGTTTCTTGAGATGATTCCTTCGATTTCTTATCACATCAGATCGGCCAAGCTGTAATCCAGTTCTTATCGTTGCCTTGCCGCCAGTGTGTCTGTTCTGTCATTTCCTTTAACTCCTGCATGTCCAGGGCAGTACACCCATATGAGTCCCTCTGGAGGAAGGTTGCACATTACTTCATGCCAAGTAGGGATTCCTGTTTCACTCGCTATTTTGTTGAAATAGGTTCATGAGTCAGTATCAGAGCTTGTTGAGTTTTTAAACTAGCCTGTGGATGAAAGTCGTGGAATGCTTGTGTCACTGCTTCCACCTCCATTGCTAGATTTTAAATTTGTAAAAACTATACACGTCATTCTCTTCCTGCACAGTTCCGCCATTTTGCTTCACTCTGTATCCCCAGCCCTATTTACCTTCGGTGACAGAACCATCAGCGTATATAATATCTGCTTTTGTGCCAAGGTGTTGTACCTGCATCTGAATTTCTGCATTGGCTTTGTATTCTGGCCATTCTTGACAGTGTCTTTCAAGCTCTGGAGCGATCACAATTTGATAGAAGTGTTTGAAGTGGTGTGGATACTTTTTCCCATACCTTCATGTCTGTTCATTCCGCTTACTCGCACACACGCTGTATATTGTCTTCTGTCTGTCCCATCCAGGACTTTCCACGTTCTAGCCAGATGCCTTTTGTGTGTTTTGTTGTGAGTGAGTTTTGGTGGATTTTCAAGTGCTCTCAAATATGCCTTCACCTGTTCTAGCTTATGTCTGACTTGCAATGAAGGAGGGACAGGCAGATATCGCATAGTTTCAACTGGTGTATCCTTCGTGGTTCCCAAGCTCAAATTCACTGCATCATTTTGAATTCTTTCTAATTTATGTAGACTGGCCTTTGATCATGCTGTAAGCCTCAATCCACCATCACATTCAATACAAGTTCGTGATACAGTCGGTAGAGATGGAGACGTCCAGTGCCTTTGGCTGCCATTCGTTTCATGGCAGACAGGCCCTTTTTTGCATTTTAAGAACCATATTCTCAACCTGTTTTTTTTTAAAGGTCAGCATTCCATCAAAATTTAGACCCACAGAGCCAAGGATTTCAGTTGATTCAATTGGTATTTCATTAATGAAACTGGTGAGGGTAATTCTTCTGATGTCCTGTTGTTGGGAGTGCAGACCAACTATCTGGGCTTTTGTAGGGTTGATGGACAACACAGTGTCTTGACACCACTGCCGTTGAAATCCATATTCAAATAGACAGATAGAGAGGCACGCTTTGCTCATCCAGTCACTTTTACTTCTTGTATTTCAGACATGTCACTTACTGTATGCCTTGCGGGCTATTTGGAAGTCTGTAATGTTTCATGCTTTGAGCCTAAAGCGGATACATCTGACAGCAGAGGCAAAAAAAACAGATGGGGAAATCAATCAGTTTCACCATGATGAAGATCATGCTCGGAATCCATCTATCTACTCCTAGAAACCTCTTCACAGCAAAAATATGAACGGATTCCCAATAGACAACCACTTCTTCTTATCCACATAGCTCGTAGCCGTACTGCACAATCGGCTGAACCTGAATATCAAACCAGTTTTATGGATAGTGTAAATGAAGGATCCTTTAGAACATGTAACTGTTTCATGATGCAATTTTTGTGCCTCATTTGAAAGGCCCTTGCTTTGCACCCACCAACAAAACTTGGTGTCTTTAGAATAGTATATCTAAATGTTTATTAGCATTTATGACTGGCATAAGAGTACCATCGTATACCCATCTTTCTCTGACATGAATACCATCGTACACCCATCTTTCCGTCCTATGACTACCATCGCACACCCATCTTTCTCTGATATGAATACCATCATACACCGATGTTTCACTGATATGAATGGCATCGTACACTAGTCTTTTTGTGTTCTATGACTGCCATAGTACACCCATCTCTTCTCTGATATGAATATCATCGTACACCCATCTCTCTGTTCTACGAATGCCATCGTAAACCCATCTTTCTGTTCTACGAATACCATCGTACACCCATCTTTCTCTGATATGAAACCATCATACACTATCTTTCTCTGATATAAATTCCATCGTAAACCCATCTCTCTGTTCTACGAATACCATCGTACATCCATCTTTCTCTTATATGAATACCATCTTACACCTATCTTTTTGTTTTGTGAATACCATCATATACCCATCTTTCACTGATATGAATACCATTGTACATCCATCTTTCTGTGATATGAATACCATCGTACACCCATCTTTCTGTTCTGCAAATACAGTCGTACACCCATTCTTATCTTACAAGAATATCATTGCGCACTCGTTCTTCTCTTTTACAAATACCATCGTACACCCATCTTTTCCTGATATGAAATACCATCACACACCCATCTTTATTTGATATGAATACCATCGTACACCATTTTTCTCTTACAAGAATACCATCGTACACTTGTCTTTCTCTTCTACGAATACCTTCGTACACCCATACTATCTGTTCTACAAATACCATCGTACACACTCATCTTTCTCTGATATGAATACCTTCGTACACCCATCTTTCTCTGATAGGAATACCATCATACACCCATCTGTCTCTGATAGGAATACCATCGTACACCCATCTTTCTCTTGTATGAGTACCATTACATATCCACTTTCTCTCTCTCTCTCTCTCTCTCTCTCTCTCTCTCTCGCACTCACACACATCACACACACACACACACACACACACACACACACACACACACACACACACACACACACACACACACACACACACACTCACAGACGCATAGAGATAGATAGATAAAAATGGACATAGTCAGTCACGCCTGCTCCGGACACTCTCTGTCCCCATTTGTTGGTCGGGTATTGCAAGTTTGCTCCCCCACACCCCCCACCCCCCCCCCCCCACCCGGTGATTTTTTTTTTCTCTGAGGTGCTGGTCCGGCTGCCTGAGAGCACTGGAGGGAGTGTCTGAGCTGTCCTTTCCCCTCCTGTGGTGTGTGGCCGTCTTCTTCGAGGCCAGGACTCACCTTTCCTCTCCCCGGTGCCTTCTTCTTCGACAGCCAGTAGGCCTGCCTTCCTCCTGAGCAGCCGTGTCTCCCTGGTACCTCCCCTCTGGATGGCTGACAGCTGCTCTACTTTTTGACTTTGTTCCCCTGTGCCCAGTCGTTGGTGTGGGACCAGCTATCTTGTTTTCCGCGCCCAGTACCAGAAGTGGTATCGTGTGGACCGCCATCAATGCATCTAAAATTCAGGTCAGAGTGATGTGTGTGTGTGTGTGTGTGTGTGTGTGTGTGTGTGTGTGTGTGTGTGTGTGTGTGTGTGTGTGTGTGTGAAAGTCTACCCCAGCTTGGACAGCAACACACCTGGCCAGTGATGTGAATTCCAGCAGGATTTAATTCATATCTCGAAAAAAACTCAAATGATAATTTTCTTTGAGAATGTTAGAAACCCTTTAATTTCTTTGTTGTTGTTGTTGTCATTGCATTGTGTCATGAGTGATGCTATGAATTCTTTTTCCAGCCTAACAAGGAGTGTGAGTGTACACACATGTTGATATAATCAAATAGTTTACGATTACATGTTGATGTTGTTCAAGTGCTATAAAAATCATTTCGATCTTCTCGTTCTTATTTAAATGTACATTCCTTGCTAAATCCCCGTTTGGGCTGTTTTATGTTTTAGAGTGGCGTGAGTGAGTGAAAGAAAGATTTGATAAAATGCACAAACAGCTTACACGCCTTCAGACATCCAAGAGAAAAATTTCACAGATCTATTATAGGCACCCCTCATTCCACTTTGTGACACATACATACATGCATACATACATACATACATACATACATACAGACAGAGAGAGAGAGAGAGAGAGAGAGAGAGAGAGAGGAGAGAGAGAGAGAGAGAGGGATCTTCCTAACAGGTGCGCTCAAAGTGGAAGTAGTAAGATATAATTTTACATCAAAAATAGTTAAGTCAGTTTTTAAACAGTCATCCTCAAAGACGAGGAGGAGGGAGGAGAGGGTGCATATATGTTATGTTAAAAGGTGTGGGATTGGATTTAACCACCCAATCATAAAAAAAGAGAAATGAAGACACAAAGATGAGTTGAGAAATGTGGAGAGGTGGTTTATCAATAACTCATTAAAATAGTTATTTAAACACACACACACACGCGCGCGCGCGCGCGCGCGCGCACACACACACACACACACACACACACACACACACACACACACACACACACACACACTCTCTCTCTCTCTCTCTTTCTCACGCACGCACACACACACACACACACACACACACACACACACACACACACACACACACACACACACACACACACACGCACACACTCTCGCTCTCTCTCTCTCTCTCTCTCTCTCTCTCTCTCTCTCTCTCTCTCACACACACACACACACACACACACACACACACACACACACACACATACACAAACACACAGACAGGCAGACAGACAGACAGACAGACACACACACACACACACACACACACACACACACACACACACACACACACACCACACACACACCAGCAGACGCAGACAGATGAACCCACTGCAGTTCCACATGTCTCCTGTCAGTCCGGTTCACAGCATTCAGAGACACAGACAACGACACAATTTCGTGCAGCTCACTGCTGTATGCCCAATAACATACCCTGACCAAGACAGTGTCTGTGGCACTGTACATCTCAAAGAGCTCTCTTTGCAGGCAAAACACTGTGTACCAGTTCTCTCTGATGGCGATGGAATAGTCTACATAAGACAAATAGGTAGAACGACTGCAACTGGTAATTCGAAAACGTACCACTTGGTAAGGTGGTACCTGGACTTTAAAGTCGCACTCGCACTTGGGGACTGTGTTTAGACTTTTAAAAAGGAGACGCCCAGCTGTTCCTGCGACAGAAAGCTGTTTGACAAACGGGTTTTCCAAACATGCAGCCGACCCAGAAATTTTCATGGATGTAAGCTCTTGTCCAGCACTGCTGGTGTTAACCTTGGCTGCAGCGTTCTTTCGGGTGACGTCATTGATGCTGGTGGTCATGTGACCTGTAACAGGGTGCAGATGGTCTTGGAGGGCTTCTGTTTCAGTTCCATTCGATAACCTGTCTGTGGGAGTTTGGGTGTGTGTGTGATCAACTCGTTGTGGGGATGTGGACAGTAGGTCAATGCACTGCTGTTGGCTGCTTTGAACCCGTGTGTCACAGACACAGTCTCTCTCATGCTAAGAAGACTGAGGATGACGCCCAGCGTGCGGATGGTCAGACTGATGTCCATGAAGTCTGGAATGCCAGCTGCTGCTGCCTGTCAAAATTGGAATTATCGCTGGCATAGACAAGATTAATGACAGCATGTTGGTGGTAGAGAAGCATGCAAGAAGCAAAATAATTAAGAAAGAATACTAGCGCACTAGCGCGCGCGCACACGCACACACACACACACACACACACACACACACACACACACACACACACACACACACACACACACACTCACACACACTCACACACACACACACACACACACACACACACACACACACACACACACACACACACACACACACACACACACACACACACACACAAGCACACACGCCTAGTGAATATATGCAGACTGCTTAGAAAAAATCGTGTAGGAGATGTAAGGCATACTGGGTAAAGGAGGATAAAGGGAGGGGGGGGGGGCAGTATGTGTGTGTGTGTGTGGGGGGGTTGTGGGAGTGGTCAGTGCTATTGTGAAAAAAAAAAGAGGAAGGTAGGGGGGAGAGAGGTATTAGAGAGGATATGAAAAAGGGGAAAGAAAACACCCGACTCTCAATGGGAGGGACATTGCCAGCGCGTACACCCTATCTCAACATACAGAGCTGACCAAAGGATATTTGTTCTGACAGGGGAAAAAAATCTCAAAAGGTTTGTGAAACAAACAACATGGACCAACGAATGACAAGACCAAACGCGACGCGTTTTGACCTCTTTGGTTTTCCAGGGGCAAGATAAACAACACTGCGGACAACGAACATGAAGAACGAGCAGTCGCTTTATTTTGTCCAATTCGGCACAAGATTGGCATTGAATCAAACAAAAACGGAAAAAAAATCTCCAATGAATTGAGTTCAACGCCCAGTAGTAGTAGTAGTAGTAGTAGTAGTAGTAGTAGTAGTAGTAGTAGTAGTAGTAGTAGTAGCAGCAGCAGCAGCAGCAATAGTAATCGTAGTAGTAATAGCAGCAGCAGCAGCAGCAGCAGTAGTAGTAGTAGTAGTAGTAACAGCAGCAGCTTTGAGGCTTTACGCATAGTAGTAGTAGTAGTAGTAGTAGTAGTAGTAGCAGCAGCAGCAGCAGCAGCAGTAGTAGTAATAGCGATAGTAGTAGTGGACAATGGGCATGTCTTTAGACCTGCATGGGTAGATAGGCGACCGCACCCTCCATGAGTCTCCCACCCATGGGTAAACGGGTCCTGCTGCCTTGCAGGCTGCCTTTGAAAAGGCAAAGGCTACGGGAGTAAAACCCCTAACGAAAAATCCGGAGTGGAGTCCCTAAGACGGCTTGGTGGTGAACTCCATCATCACTCCAGCAGCTCCTGCAGTCCAGTCGTGGTCAAGATGTTATGCCCTGCATGCCTCTTGGCAAGAGCAGCTCTGAGAGAGAGAGAGAGAGAGAGAGAGAGAGAGAGAGAGAGAGAGAGAGAGGGGGGGGGGGGGTCGTGGTGCTTGATCAACCTACGGCCTCCATATACTTCTTTGCCCAGGATTCATTGACTCCACCTCTCCTTTCTGCTTCCCAAAGTCCTGGGGCGACAGGCGAGTAGCGACGGTGGAAGATGAGAGAGATGGCACTGGGAGCTAGTAGTCACGGACCTGCACTCAGGCGATCAGGGCAGGATGGTCGTCACTCTACTCACCGGGGCAAGAGTAGGTTACGGCAGCCACCTTGGCAACGGAGCAGCCCTATTCAGGGATAGCACTCTCCCCCCTCATGGGCAGGGGCCTAGAAAAGGTGACCTAAAGAAAGCTTGCCTCAACCCATCCTGTCAGCATACCGCAGCTGACCGGACATCTTATAACCCGGTCGATCTCATTCAAAAAGATCTACCACAAAGAGCAAGCGCACTTTATGTGTGGGAGCCTGGACCATCCAGACTCTAATGGACAACAGGAGGAGCGACAGACCAGAGCATCGAACAGCACTTGTGGGCCAAGAACTAAAACGTTACAAAGTTGATATCGCGGCACTCAGCGAGACGTGCCTGGCAGACAGTGGAGAAATCACAGAAGAAGGAGCTGGATACACCTTCTTCTGGACAGCAAGGCCCCTGGAGGATAAAAGATAAGCAGGAGTGGGCTTTGCGGTGATCGTCTGATGACTATGAGACTGCCTCTCCAAGGAAAGCAGCACCTGACACTCATCAGTGTGTACGCCCCCACCATGACCCTACACCAAGAACAGAAGGAACCTCTCAAGCTGCTACGCAGTATTCCAAAGGATGACAAGCTTTCACTTCTTATGGCCTTCAACGCTCGTGTGGGCAGGGACTCCCAGTCTTGGCCGAATATCATCGGACGGCATGGAGTGGGACAGGAAAACTCAAATGGCCAGCTGCTTCTTACACTCTGCGCTGAGTTTGGTTTGACCATCACCAACACACTGTTCCAGCTGCCGGACATCCACAAGGCCACCTGGATGCACCCTCGCTCCAGAGACACTGGCACTTGATCGACTATGTGATCACTAGGCGGCGTGACATCCAGGATGTCCACATCACAAGAGCAATGAGGGGAGCGGACTGCTGGGACTGACCACCTGCTGCTGAGGTGCAACTCTCATTCTCCATCGCTAGCACCCACAGACGCCAGAAAGCCGACATCAAGAAGAAGCTGGATGTCCAGAAACTGAATGATCCAATGACAAGGGAAACCTTCGTGACGACCTCTGCGAACCAGCTCAATAGTTTACCAGATGAAGGTGACTTAGAAAAGGCCGGGTAAACTTCAGAAACGCAGTCTACGACTCTGCCAGGCTGTCTCTCGGGCACCCAAAGAGGAAACACCAGGACTGATTTGACAGCAACAACACGGAGATCGGCAGACTGCTACAACAGAAGTACGAAGCCCACACAAGCTGGCTCAACGACAAGGGATCAACAGCCAAGCATGATCGTTTCAAGCATCTCAGAGGAAAGGTCCAGGCTGAGCTGAGACAGATGGAGGACAATGGTGGAAAGAGAAGGCTGCAGAGTTACAACAGTACGCTGATGGGCACAACTCCAAGAAGTTCTTTGCAGCCTGAAGTCTGTGTATAGCCCCTCCTCAACGCCATGGCGCCTGTAAGGACAGTTGATCGCACTCTGCTTACTGATAAGCGTGGTCTTGTACAGCTGTGGTGCGACCACTTCAGCCAGTTTCTGAGTAGACCATCTCAGATCGATCAGCAAGCGATCCGGGACATGCCCCAACGTCCAGTTTTGACATCATTTGATGACCCACCGACTAAGGAGGAAACCCAGAAGGCGATCAAGCAGCTCCAAATCGGAAAGGCACCGGGCCCTGATGGCATTCCCCCTGAGATCATCAAGGTTGGTGGAGAGGCCATGGTCGACAAGCTAACTGAGCTGATACAAGCAGTTCGGGGGGGGGGGGGGGGGGGGGGGGGGCAGTACCACAAGACTTCAAGGATGCCAGCATCATCCACCGTACACAAGAACAAGGGCGACAGAGCATCGTGTGATAACCACAGATGAATCTCACTGTTGAGCATAGCAGGAAAGATTATGGCCCGTGTCATCCTGAATCGCATCATACACCACTTGCTGGACGATATCGTCTCCGAGAGCCAGTGTGGCTTCAGGAGCAACAGGGGGACAAACGGCATGATCTTCGCTGTACGCCAGCTGCAAGAGAAGTGCCAGGAACAGAATCAGAACCTCTAAATCCTTTGTGGACCTGACAAAGGCTTTCGATACCGTCAGTCGCGAGGGTCTGTGGGCTATACTGTCCAAAGTTGGCTGCCACTGAAGTTTGTCAAGATTGTACGATCCTTCCATGACGGCATGATGGCTCGCGTAGTGGAAAACGGCACTGTGTCTGACCCCTTCCCCGTATCCAACAGAGTGAAGCAAGGATGTGTTCTGGCACCAAACCTACTCAGCCTTATGTTCGCCACAATGCTGTTCTCTGCTCTCTCCAGTACCAACGCGGGGATCACTGTCTGCTACAGATGTGATGGCCGCTTCTTCGACTTAAGGTGCCTGAAGGCCAGAACAAAAGTTCTTGAGGCCCTTGTGAGAGACTTCCTGTTTGCGATGACTGTGCACTCGCAGCGCTCAACGAACCAGACCTGAAACAGCTTGCCAGTTGCCTGTCTGCAGCAGCAAAGGCCTTTGGCTTGACGATCAGCCTGCGGAAGACAGAAGTGATGCTCCAGCCAACATCCAGCCTCTCTCCTTCAGAACCAAAGATCGTGATCGAGGACACGACCCGAAGAATATTGACAGCTTCACCTACTTGGGGAGCTGCTTGTCTTCAGTGTGTGTGGGGGATAAAGAAGTGTCGAAAGACTGGCAAAAGCAGGAGCTTCCTTCGGCAGGCTTTGGAACAGAGTGTGGGGAGAGCCTGGCGTCACTTTAAGTACCAAGTTGGCAGTCTACAGAGCAGTCGTTGTCACCTCGCTGCTCTACGGCTGTGAGACCTGGACGCTGTACAGGAAACAACTGAAGACTGGATCAGTTCCACCTCCGCTGCACGCGTAAGATCATGGACATCTGGGAGGACAGGATTTCTAACACAGAAGTGCTTCGCAGAGTAAAGATTCCTGGTATCGATTCCTGGCGCTGATCATGAAATCGCATTTGAAGTGGGTTTGGCATGTGGTACGAATGGACGACACGCGACTTCCTAAAATGGTCTTCTTCTCTGAGCTGGCAGCTGGAACAAAAACACACTGGGCGGCCACTCAAACGCTTCAAGGACTGTCTGAAAGTATCGCTGGCTTCCTGTGGCATCCCACTTCAGGGCTGGGAAACACTTGACACAGACCGCAGTGCCTGGCGACTTGCTGTCCACAAAGGAGTTAATAGCTTCGAAGAAAAGCGTTTGCAGGAATTGGACCAGAAGTGTGCCAAGCCCGCAAAGAGAGGAGACCTGACCCAATGACAGCTGTCGCATGCCCAGAGTGCGGACGTATCTGTGTGTCCAGCTTTGGCTTTGCGCTCGCACATGTGGAGTCACTTACGTCTTCGTCGACCACGACGGATATCCATGATGATGATGATGATGAGTAGTTGTTACTGTTGTATTATTATTATATATCATCATCATCATCATCATCATCATCATCATCATCGTTACTATTATTATTATTTATTATTATATTATTCATCATCATCATCATCATTATTAATATCATTATAATTTTATTATTATCACTATCATCATTGTTATTATTATTATTATTATTATTATATTGTATTATTATTGCTATTATCATCATTATCATTATTCCTGTTTTGTACGTAGTTGTAGGATTTTTTTTAAACGTCACACCTATTTTTTTTAAAAAGCCCTAAATGTAA
>JADBJO010006661.1:30000-35000 GCA_016801955.1 Conus betulinus | reverse complement strand
CTGTTGTAAAGTGTTTATGACCCACATAATACAAGTCCCAACATTCTAAAAGAACATGTTTCATGAGCTAGGAATAAAAAGCACATAACACATTTATTCCTAACTCCATCTCATTAACTGATAAATGCCTTGGAGGAACTAATCGTCCGTTCCTGTCTCTCTCTGGCTAAAGACTGTGTGCAAGGTACAGTCGCCATGGCGGATTAGATGAAACTCTTTTTTTTTTTTTTTTTTTTTTTTTTTTTTGTCAGCATCTGTCCACTTGACCAGTTCATAGGATATACAGTTGCCACAATAGAAGATGACGCTCAAATGTTATCATTTCTCCATCAACCTTACAAATGTTTAACGGGATATGTATCTACTGTGTGTCTCAGTTTCTTATGGATCGAATATATTGCGATAACTTACTCAGTAAGTAAGTAAGTAGTAAGTAAGTAAGTAAGCACGTAACTAACTAACTAACTAACTAACTTGAATGATTGAATGAAATAATCAATCAATTAACTAAAAATAGCTCTCGCATACGCTCAGATGTATTTTCACAAACTTAATTATGTTTTGTGTTATTATACTCAAGCAAAATAAAAATTACTGCAATAAGAACAACAAAAACAAAATGATCAGGCCTATTATGCAGTGGAAAGAACAGACTTACAGTTTCGGGTGACGTCACTTACAAAACAACTGTTTTATATTATTGCTAAAATTTTCGTAGGTCTCGTACCAGTAATTAGTCTATTAAAATCTTAAATAACGCGTTTGAAAGAAAAAGGCCACAAACAAATAAACAAACAAACAAAAACAAACAAACAATGTTTACAAGAACTCCGTCAATAAAGGCATCCATTTATATAAACAAAAAAAATGTAATGCATCCAATCAAAGTCTTTACATTGACTACCTCAACAAATACTGTTTCCAGTCTTGACTTTACTTTTGCAATGTTGTTGGTTTCCACCGTGGACCACCAACAACAGAACAATACCTTGAAAAAACAATAGAAAGAACACATTGATACTAAATTTAAGGTTTTCCCACTTAGAGTATAAGCGGCCGCATCACCGCGTCGATGTCTATGTGCTTGCACGCATAAATTCTATTTATTCACATCGCTCTATTACGCTGGTTTCAAAAACTAAAGTAGCATATACCAGAGAGAGAGAGAGAGAGAGAGAGAGAGAGAGAGAGAGAGAGGAGAGAGAGAGAGAGAGAGGTTTTTATTTGTTCCACAGCAGCGGTCAATGCTACAGCAACGCCACCTGAATGTTCATGATCCAATTTTTCACAACATGTTGGTGTCCTTCACCAATATTCAGTGCGACACTAACATCTTCCAAACGCACATGACCAGCATTTTCACAAAAAAGGTCTTTAGAACAAGTTCTATAGTGAATGATCACTGGCCCAGTCAGTACCGCCAGTCATTTTATCAGAGGCTGTGAGCTCACGTCTACAACCATGGGATCCACCTAGTGCTGCTGTATGCGCCCCCCCCCCCCCCCCCCCCCCCCCCCCCCCCTCCTGAACTTCCCTGGACATCTTCTGTGATAGTCGAGAATCGTGGTTGAGTTTGGCTGACTAATGGAGATGTCACCGATGTTGCAGGCTGTACCAGAACACAGTTTTGTGTGTGTGTGTGTGTGTGTGTGTGTGTGTGTGTGTGTGTGTGTGTGTGTGTGTGTGTGTGTGTGTGTGTGTGTGTGTTTTTAAATATATTTTCTATTTCTCGCCTCATTCTGTCTTCCATTCTACAGTTCCTTCTTTCTCTCTTCTCTGTTCTTTCAGCAACTTGATCTTTCTCTTTGCTGTACATTTCCGGATGCAAATTACCACTTTTTTGTTATTAATCATATTTGTACATGTTTGACAATATTGTAGTAAATAATCCGTGAAACATATTAGAAATGAGTTATTATTTTTTGTTCGATTTGAATGGATTTGAGTGAGAGTTCAATGTATGCCGAGGAAAGTTGTTGTTGTTGTTGTTGTTTGTTGCTATACAAACACATACACAAATAAACAAAAATCAGTAAGCACAATCCTCTGAGTTTCTTACAAACTACAATCACATAATGGCAAACAAATACACCCGCTCACTCCACTTACACCCCCCACCCCTCCCCACCCACCCACACCCCCACTTTCTGTCTTCTTTTGATCTAATGATACACATACACATGCACATATTAAATCCAGGTATCTTATGTTTTGATTTATCAATTTTCAAATAATACTTCATAATTGAACCAGTTAGTGTTAAATTTTATCAGATTCAATTGTACAGTTGCTATGTATTTTTCAAGATTATATCTTCTCCTTAGTATTTTAAGAAATACTGTTAATGAAGGCTTACATTTGTTTGTTTATTTTAAGCTAAAATGTAGTGTTTGGCTATCAGAATTATAAGATCGAATGTTGTATCGGTTGCGGAATTGTCATCAGCTCCAAATATTAGTGTGTTTTCAGTCAGAGACAGATTATGCGCTATTGAGCACTTTCCTGTTACTAATTCTTGCAAACATTTCCAGAATTCATTGACATGTTTGCATCTCCAGAACACATGTTCAATGCTGTCGTTTTCCCACTTCACAGAAACTACAGTCATAACTTTCTACTATTCCCATTTCCTTCAGAGCTACATTTGTTGCAATTATTCGATGCACTATTCTTATTTGCATCCATTTTAGCTTAATATCCTTAATTTGATGATTTTTTTCTAAACCATTTCTTCCAAGGTATCTGTCTGTTTAGCCTCTCCGTCCATTTTGCAAAACAGTTTGGTTCCCAGTTATATTACTATAACTCTGTGATACGTTTTGAAATCTTTATCTACAAAACATATTTTCTTTAGCGCTGTGTTGATTTCTGCTTCAGTGTTATCTTTTATCTCGTTCTCAAACCCTTGTTCTCTGGTGTATTTTTAATGGATAATATGCATCCACTACAAGATAGGAAATCTATTTCAATGCTATACTTTGTTCTGAATTCCTCATGGGATAGTGAATCTCCATTGGCTTTGAAAAAAAATCAGATGCTCTAAATACATTTCTGTTATTCCAGTTTTTGTGTTTTAACAGTTTATTTCCTATTTTGATATGTTCATTGTAAAGAATTGGTTCTGCAAGTAGTTCTTTAGCATTTTCTGGTTTTAGTTTGTAGTAGAACTGCTTATACGACATGAACACATGTTTCCAGAAAACAGAAAAAAAAAAACCCACTACATTTGATGTGACCATGGGATCGTATGACTGTGCCGAAACATGCGAACTGGTTGGACTCTTCATGTTATCCAACATCCAAAAAAAACTCGGAAAGCAAGCAAGGGATTATACAGAGACGATGGCCTTGCTGCGCTAAACAACAACCCAAGAACCATCGAAAACAAGAAAAAAGAACTATGCAAAATCTTCCAAAACCAAAACTTAAAAACCATTGTTGAAGCAAACAAAAAGGTAGTAAACTACCTAGACATAACGCTTGACCTCAATAACCATATATATAAAACATACAAGAAACCTAATGACACACCCATCTATGTAAACATCAACAGCAACCCCCCACCATCTATACTAAAAACCATACCTAATGGTATAAAACAAGAGATTATCTAATCTCTCTCACAATGAAAGAGTATTCAATAACGCAGCAGCAGCATAACCAAGAAGCATTACAAAACAGTGGTTATAGCTACAACTACAATACAGTCCAGAAATTAACATGAACAAAATCAAAAAGAACAGGAAAAGAAAAATCACATGGTACAGTTTTGTGTTTAATCTCCTTTCCGAATTGAAGCTTTAGTGTAATTAGTGAATGGTCAGATCTATAGCCTGTAAAATGTCAGTATCTTCAAAATACCAGATTAAATATTCTAATAGAAGGAAGAAGTCTAGTCTACTTTGTTGCAAGGGCGTCGGTCTACGCCATGTGTATCTCCTACAATCAGGGTTGTTTTCTCTCCATGTATCCGCTAATGACAATTATTATTACTGTATTATATTGGGTATTTTTATAGCGCCTATCCTCGATCACAGACCAAGCTCTAAGCGGTTTACAATAAACACACTACCTCACTCAATCAAGGGGCTGCCTACCCAGGTAGAGCCGGCCGAAGAGCAGCCTATGGCGCTCATTCAGTCGTTTCCAGTACCATTCAAATATCAGTCACTCATTTTCATTTATCCCATTTGTTCCTCTAGTTTTCTCACATAGGATGCATGCGATGTTTGTATGTGTCCTCCATTTCCACCGGTACACGATGGCACACGATAGCAGTAGTTGACAATTTTTGTGGCTTGGTAAGAAATACCAGGCGGCTATCTTCAATCTACATTACTTTTGCCAGGGCAGCGGAGAACCCCCCCCCCCCCCCCCCCCCCCCCCCCCCCCCCCCTGCTCTTTTCGATTTTCAACTGCCGTGGGTTATTTAACGTGTGCAGGGGTCCAGGAAGGCACACGGGGTCCGACTCGCTTATAGTCCCCATCCGATGGACTTGACGTTCAGTTCGATTTATCATTCAAACTGGGAAAGAAAGGGCCAGAAAGGCGGGGCTCGTACCCACGCATTTCTCATACGTTGGATTGGCAGGCGAACGTCTTAACCACTCTGCCACCTTTCTTCCTTGTATCATATCCTAAATTTTTTTTTAGCTTTTGAGTTATCTATATGCTTATAATTGTAACAATCAGTTTCCTGTTCTAGTACCATATTAAAATCGCCTACCACAATAACGTGATTAGTTTTGTACTTTTTTGAACATATTTGTGAGTTCCTCATAGAATGCTGGGTCGTCTTTGTTTGGTCCATATACATTTACTAGCAACAATTCCTTTTCACTTGTTGTAAATAATATGATGATAAAGTTACCCTGCATGTTTGTTTCCACCTTGTTTATTTTGAATTGGAAATTATGATTAAATAGTATTGCTACTCCTCGAGCATTAGATCTGTATGAGGAGAAAAAGCAATCATATCCCCATTCTGCTCTTATACACTT
>JADBJO010006661.1:22500-27500 GCA_016801955.1 Conus betulinus | reverse complement strand
CACTTGAGAGGTGAGTAGAGAGAGAGAGAGAGAGAGAGAGAGAGAGAGAGAGAGAGAGAGAGAGAGAGACAGACAGACAGACAGACAGAGACAGAGACAGACAGACAGAGAGAGAGACAGAGACAGAGACAGACAGACAGACAGACAGACAGACGGAAGAACATGCATTGTCTTTTAAGCATGTCATAATTCAATGGTGCAAAATCGCACGTAATGTGCACAAAAGTCGCTAAACCATCTTGCATCCCAGTTACTACCCTCTGGGATCCACTCAAAAAAAAAAAAAAAGAAAAATCACCCCTAATATTTACTTATCTCTAACATGCCCTTGTTATACAAGGTCATGCTTACAGTATGATCATAATAACGCATGCCCACCACACACCACCATCAATCACCTCATGAAATGTGCATCATCGTGTTTACATTCAATGACACATGATGAACATGTACCTGCAATGTGATCACGTTCTCTCTGAGGTTAGAAAGGAAAAGAAAACAGAAAAAAGACGCTCTTGATGTGCAAAAATTATCCTCCCCCCCCCCCCCCCCCCCCCCCCCCCGATGATTTATCCAAGTTGTGTGCAAACAGAAAGAGGGAGGGAGGGAAGTCAGCCAGATGGAGAAAGGCAGAGAAACGGACAGACAGAGTGACAGTGTGTGTGCGTGTGCGTGCGTGCGCGCGCGATACATAAAATAAGAGCACAATCAATGTAAAGCGTTCACAACAGTTTGTGAGCGTGGCAAAAAAATGGTGCATAATGACATGATATCAAATCCGCATCAAAAAGTGGAATCATCCCCTTATTCGCCAATTAATTTCTTTGTATATACTCACAAATGCTGTGAACTTAAGTACTAATTTATGTCTCCAAGCTCTGTGTTTTAAGGCCATGTTTGCCATATGGCCAAAACCCCTAAAAGTCATTGCTATGAAAAGAAAAAAAACATTTTTTTTTCTTTTGTACATCGTCATGATATCAACAACAACACAGTTTCCTGTCATAAAACGGTGGAGGGGGGGGGGGGGGGGGGGGGGGGTTCAATATATCATATCATCCTTCATGTCAATTATATGTTCAAGGCTGATGCACACAGAGAGAGAGAGAGAGAGAGAGAGAGAGAGAGAGAGAGAGAGAGAGAGAGAGAGAGAGAGAGAGAGAGAGAGCATGTGTGTATGTGCAAATGTGCACACGCGCGAGCGCGCACACACAGAAAACAAGAGCACAACCGACCGAAAGCATCCACAACAGCCTCGGGCAAGACAAAAAAAAAAAAAAAAAAAAAAAAAAGGCGCACAATGACACACAATACCAAATCTGTATAAAAAAAGTGAAAAGTATTGCTGTTGCTGCTTTTGCAGCTCCTGTTGTTCAAACATGAACAAGGATAATCCCTTTTACGCAGAACTTGTCGGTGATACTGCAGATGACATTGTTGCTTTTGCGGTCGTTCTTAGCGCTGCTATCGTTGTTATTGTTGTTGTTGTTGTTGTTATTGTTGTTGTTGCTGCTGCTGTTGTTGTTGTTGTTGCTGTTGGTGGTGGTGGTGGTGGTGTTGTTGTCGTTGGTCTTGTCGCTCACATGCCATCAAGGACGATGCAGGCGATGTAGACTCCGTGGATGAAGGATTGCCGATGACGATCATATCTGAGTGATTGTCGTGTTGTGGTGGATGCGTGTTGTCCAGCCTCTGCATGACCTGATCCATCTGATGCTGTATGTTGATCACCCTGGTCTCCAGAGAAACCGGTGGCTCGTGTGCATGCTCTCCGTCCGTCGGCGAAAATCGGATTTCAAAGTGAGACAGTCTGGCCAGTGTGTCTGAATCCAGGCGAAGATGAAAACGTTGCCCATATTGCTGTTATCACGGCTGTTTCGGCTACTGGTGGTGCCGCTGATGGAGGTGGTGTGTTGACTGGCTGTGATGAATAATAAGGGTGACGTCGGTACTCTTCCTGTGTCCTGATGTTGCCCATATCATTGGGTGGTGTTTCTACAATGTGGGCCGACTGCTGCAATGGCCTTTCCTGCTCTTCACTATCACTCTGGTTCTGTGGACTGGATCGGCGATCAAAGTCTGTCTCCGTTGACTGGATGCTGTTTTGCCGATACATTCCTGCTCTGTTGTATGACGTGTTGTATGCTGCAGCTGAACTAGCATCTCTCTGACTGGGGGTCTCCCAAATGCTGAGCCGGTTCTGGCGGATCACCAGCAGTCACATCTGCACTTGGTGCATGGGCGGTGTTGTTCATCTCACTCTCTGCTGCGAGACCTTCCACGACACGCGGTGCTAGCACAGCGCTGGTGGGTGCGATTTGGGGACATCCAGGTGGTTGTGTGACTGGATCACAGAAGCTCCTGCTTTCTGAGTGCGGAATGGGTTGTTCCTTTCTTTCCGCTCGTTCTTTCTCCAGCGTTAGAGAGGATGGTGAAGAAGTCACACAATGTGGGGAGGAGATGCCTGGAAGGCTTGCAGAATTAGACGCATTTAGCGAGAGAGGTTCCACCTCTCTGAGTTCAACGGGTAGAATATTCGAGTGGTCAGGCCTTGTCGCCGAGTTGCTTCTGTTGGACATTCTCTCCTTTGTTATGTGTCGACTTGCTGTGAAGCACAGAGATTCGTCACTGGAAGTGAAATCACTGATGTCACTGTTGCGTCGTGACGTGGTGACTCCATCACTGAATGCAGAGGATGGTTGTGGGTTGACGTCAGGAGTGGCTCTGTTATCCTGTCAACGTTGATAGAGAAGAAATGTTAATACAAACACAGTATACCAGGAGATTTGAGTGATAGTGCAAAGTATGTGTGAAAACACTGAGTAGAATCTCTCAATGGAGAACAGAAGCAAGTGTGAACACAGACTACATCCTATCAGACTGTCAGCGTGAACACACAGCGTAATCTGTCAGATATAGTGCAAGCAAACTGACTGTGTGAACACACTGAACAGTGAATGAAACATATGTCATGATAAATGCAGTAAAAGCTATCATATGAAGTCACCGTGTGCTTATATCGCTGTTGCTATAGACTGTCAGTGTGAACATCGTGTGGTGTTATGTTAACAATACTAAACAACACTGACAGCAATAAAACAGGTAAACAGAAGTCACATCAATACCAACTGCAAACAAACAATGACAACAATTATATCAGGTAAATAGTATTTGCTGCATCGGCGACAGATACAAAATTATGACAAGTATAACAACATGTACAGAACACTGACAACGCCAACAACCGCAAGACAACACTGAACATACTTACAAAAGATAACAACACCTAAAACAAAAACAAAGAAACTCTCTTGTATTACGTAGACAACAATGGAACCAACAACAGGTAGGGAAGCCTGACAACAGACACAGCACTTAATAACACTAACATTGTTTCAGTAATAACACGCAGAAAACATGGACAACATCAACAACAGGTTGATAATCACAGAGTAATATCAATACAAAAGCAACATGTCACGAATACATACGTACCTGAGAGCTGACGTCTGACTGTTGGCACCTTGTGGACGTGTCTTCGTCGGGGGTACTGTCTGGTGCACGCCGATCACCGACATCTGTTTGAACACAGGTGATCTATACATTTACTCTTTTATTCGACTTTGCGTTTGACCACATACACCTCACAAAGCGGATGCGTACGACCCCATAGTTTACATGTTTGATTGTCTGTTTTTACAGTGTTCATCCCATGTACCGATGATACAGGTCGTATAAGACCCATTATTCGCCAAACAAAAGTCCACAAGAGTTTATATACCTTAGCTGGCGATGGGGGTCATCCGCGACCCATACTCAATGCGCCGCTGCATCCGATTACCTGTTTATTTTAAAATATGGGTCCCTTAGGACCCAAATCATCGGAAAGGCAAAACTGAAATGGAGCGTGCTATTATGTCTTTCTCATTTAACGCACATACTCCCTAATCGACCGAAAGATAGCTAACAGGCATTTTGACCAATTTCCGAAATGTTGCCCGAACAAATGATGACAGATTTCTATGTCTGAATATTAAGTATTCAAGTAACTGACCGATTGTACAATCGTTTCTTGATAATAAGTTCGGGTGACCTACAGATTATCTCACACTTTGGGGTATATATTGGAGATGAATATGACACCATATAATCGTGTGTGAATGATGAATTCAAATGATATAATGATAATGCTTTTTTTTTTGCAGTTGATGGGTTTTCTGACGTATATATATCACTTAATACTTTACGCAGGAAGCTTTGAATTGACTGACAGATCATGTAGTACTTTGCGAATGAGAAAATTAGATCATGTAGTACTTTGCGAATGAAAAATGATCTGTCTGTCACCTGAATTTGTCATCCACAAACCACTACGTAATCTATCATCATCACCAAAATGTATCATTTAAAAAGTATATAGTGCGATCTCTGTCAAATGAATTTGTAACCCACAAAGTAGCCTGTCATACGAATGTATCATCCATGAAGTGGGTAGGCATTATCCAACCTGTCAATCATCTGTATATATCATTATAAAGTGTTATGTGATCCAGCAATCATCCACACGCATCCTTTACAAAACATTGTATCAATGTGTTACATGTTCTGTCGAACGCCTGGATTGATTGTGTCTTTCAGGAGGAAAGAACTGACGCATTAGATTTCTGAATGCCTTTCCACAACGTGTTGGCAGATATGTCAATGATCTGAATGTAAAACTAACAAGAAATGCTGATCTCTGAGTCTCCTGAAAGCATGGTTCGCAAAGTATTCTATGATCAGTAAGTCACCAGACTTGTGTCAGCTATACGGTAATACATAATCTTATGATTTCTCGCAGGCCTCTTCAGAGATTATGTATAATCTGTCAATCACCTCAATAGTCTCTCTCTCTCTCTCTCTCTCTCTCTCTCTCTCTCTCTCTCTCTCTCTCTCTCTCTCTCTCTCTCTCTCTCTCCTCCTCCTCCTCTCCTCTCTCCTCCTCTCTCTCTCTCTCTCTC
>JADBJO010006661.1:15000-17500 GCA_016801955.1 Conus betulinus | reverse complement strand
CCGGTATATAATACCACAGAGAGAGAGAGAGAGAGAGAGAGGGAGGGAGGGAGAGAGAGAGAGGGAGGAGAGAGAGAGACAGACAGACAGACAGACAGACAGACAGACAGACAGACAGAGAGAGTTAATAGGCACCAAGTTAGAAACAGATCGATGAAGGTGGAAAAAAGTTGAAAAAAGCAGACCGACAAAGCAGAAACAAATAAAGACATGGACGTGGACATGTGCTCATTCAACGCCTTCTACCTTGCGCTGAACTCTGAAGCGATCAAAGCTAAGTGCATTTTTGTTGTTCTATTCGTTTGTGTCTTACCTGAAGAAGACCCAAGAGGTCGAAACGCGTTGTGTTTTGTCTTGTGACTCATTTTTCCACGTTTCTCTGGGCGGTTCGCTAACATTTATTTGAGATTTGTTAAGATTTCCGCCTGCAGTCGTCTCTCTCTCTCTCTCTCTCTCTCTCTCTCTCTCTCTCTCTCTATATATATATATATATATATATATATATATATATATATATATATCAAATTCATTCAAACTCTGTATGTTTTCTTGGTTCTTTGTACAATCATAGTGCAACTCTTGTGTTCTCGTAAGCTCCACAGGCCAGGTCTACGTGCTGCAGGATCAGCATTGCGTGTTTCTATTCGCATCCCAACCGGGTATTCCGAAAGCGCCGACTTATTGGAAAAACGGGCACATATTTTCTCTGCTGACGGAATTCACATGTGTGTATGCGGGATCTGTAACATCGAGCCAAGATCCTACGTGGCATTGACTCGACATTGCGTGTCTCTTTATATACCCGGCGTTGAATGTAGTCCATAGCTTACATTGCCTGGCACTTTTCTGTCTGTCTTTGATCTGCCAATTTTGCGTCCCCCCCCCCCCCCCCCCCCTCCCCCTCTCTCTCCTCTCTCTCTCTCTCTCTCTCTCTCTCTCTCCTCTCTCTCTCTCTCTCTCTCTCTCACGCGCGCGCGAGTGTGTGTGTGTGTGTGTGTGTGTGTGTGTGTGTGTGTGTGTGTGCGCGCGCTCGTGCGTGTGCGTGCCTCAGTGTGTGCATGCGCGCGCGTGCTTGTGTGTGTGTGTGTGTGAGTGTGTGTGTGTGTGTGTGTGTGTGTGTGTGTGTGTGTGTGTGTGTGTGTGTGTGTGTGTGTGTAGATAGGCAGACACACAGACAGATAGATAAACCAAAACGGATTGATGGTTAGATAGATAGAGATAGATATGCACACACACACACACACACACACACACACACACACACACACACACACACACGCGCGCGCACACACGCACACACACACACATACGCACGAAGCCATTCTGTGTTTTCGTTGTCAGGACCTTTTGGCAAATAAATGGAAACAACGTTTAATGTAAGTAATTCGTTGAGTTTCAGTTTTGCTGCACATGCATTAATGGTTTTAAACATTCTTTGAAATGGGTGGCTCTATTTCAAAATATTGAACCTATTCTTGAATATATAGTGCAGTACTAACCCTCTCCTTGTTTCGTTGTTAGTTTGGAGTATTGAAGGGTAATAAAAGTTTTGTAATTTTGGAATTTTATGTTCAGTTGTATTTAAGGACTGTAATATCAACACTTGATACGAATGATCTGAAAGATGTTGAATCAGTTCGTCAATATTTGTTGATATTGATCTGCAGTTCCATTGCAATATTTTCAAATTCGAATGTTTTGTCATGCTCTCTGAAGAATGAAATATGTATTGTCTTAAACAGGAAAAAAAAATAAGCAGCAACTTTTATAGTATTAAAAATAGCAAATAACCAAGACGGCAAACTGTGTCAATTAGCCAACCAATATAATAGTATTCGCAATAATAAAAAAAATAATTTATGGGACTGTTGTTCTTATGATCATGAAGTTAATTAGAAAATGATGAGATCGCTAGATGGCACCTTGTTCAAAACAAACTAACAGTCAAAAAGGTGCTGGAGTTTTGCAAAAAAAATTATTCCACCCTCTCTCAGAAAGAAATCCCCAGAAAATGGGTCAATAATCACTCAGCACAGCAAATCTGTTCATCCATGAATTGGGAGCGAACAACAGGTCGTCGTAGTACATGGGGAAAGGTCTGGGTGGGTGGTGCTGGAACCTGGTTGCTTTCCTGGGCTTCCTCCAGAATATGACATAGACTATACAAGTTTAAGAGAAAAAAGTGATGGACCCTTGTTGCCAACGAATGTTAAGTCACATATAAATGAAACTTATATAAATCACCTTAATATATATACAGATGGTTCTGTACTAGACAATCATTTGTCTGGTTCAGCATTCATAATTCCATCCTTAAAAATAGAGAAAGGTTACCACCTTGGACAGAATATTTCCATATTTACTGCGGAACTTGTTGCCATTATATGGCATTAAACTTTCTTCTTGATTTTCGATTTCCTGTATTTCAAAATACTACTTTGTGTTGATTCAAAATCAGTCCTACAAGCTCTAAAAATTTCGAACACAAGTGTGACAGCAG
>JADBJO010006661.1:0-7500 GCA_016801955.1 Conus betulinus | reverse complement strand
TTACGCCAGCAATGACCTCCGAAACAGAAAAGGATTCAGACAGAATGGGAAATCTGTCTGATTCACAGACCATTTAAAGAGCCAGGACCACGGCTGTGAATTCAGCAGTCTGGATGGAGCTGTCAGTGGAAGTGTGTTTGGAACATGTCTGAGAGAGGAGGATGTTGTGCAAAACCCAGCAGAGGCAAAACATATCTTTACGATATGAAGCTAATCAATCGGTGTCTCCGGAGTGCGGAAGGTCAATGGTGAGTCGTCAGGAAACTGGATCCAAGCACATACAACTCCAAAGCTATGTCTACATTGTTCAAATGGAGAAGAATAGGAATTCCCCAGAGTGGGAATGAAGGAAGAATATGAATTCTCTAGGGTGGAATGGAACTGGGGTAATCATCAAATTCCTTTAGGAACTTCGGGTCAAAGACACAGTCATATGAAGGATTCTGGGGTTCAGAAAAGAGATTCAAACAAGGTAAGTTTCAGCCGACGGTTTTGAGAGGAATGGCTCTCCCGTCTCAGCATGCAGGCTGTAAACAGGGCTGGTGGTCAATGCCCCCAGACAGAGTCAAAGCCCTTGATGGTGAACGAGATCTAGAGTTTTCAAATAGGAAGGTGTGGCCGAACCATACAATTAACCATAGTTCAGTTGGGAGTGTGTCGGGCCATCGGTATTATTCTTCAAATGGGTGGTTTTGTGATGGGGTTTCTTCCAATGATGATGATCTGGCATGATTTTCAAATGTATCCCAGAAACATTGAAAGAGTGAGTGGAGAAAGAAGGCAGCCCTAGACGAATTCCAGCAATCTTTTTTTGTTTGGAGCCACACTCAAATAGCATCCTCTACGAGCACCACACTGGTAGCTTTGAAGATCCTAAAATGATGTTTATGAGTGTGTGCCCAATGTTGAATTTCTTCAAGGTGGCCATTAGTGCCCGGGAGATGTGATAGAACTCCTTCGGGTGCTGGAGATGTTTTCCTCGAAGAGGCGTTAAGTTAAAGAATTGTTCGGTGGTACATGTACCCTCGCAGCATCCAGTGGTTGCAGAATATACACCATGGATTTCAGCATTGCTTTGCTGGCACGGCTGATCAAGCTTATGATGTGAATGTTCTGGCAGTGTTGGAGATTTCTTTTCTTGGGAGGGATGGGGATTAGTGACTGAGTCCATGACTTGGGTCACTAACTTAATTCTTGTTGCACATGGCATTTAAATTAAAAAAAAAAAAACAACAACAACAACAACAATAAATAGCTTCCTGTACATGTTGTGACAGTCGAAAAGACCATTTCAGAAGTCATATCTAGATATACCCAGGCATAATCAGCGCTGTCGAATACAAGACCATCTGGAAAAAAAACAATAACACCCCTTTAAGTTCAACAGTGACATCGATGCGCATACTAGTCATATCAATCCCCCTGACAGAAGATATACAAACAAGAATACAGACAAGAACCCAGGCATTTCAAGCGGGCTGCAATGGGAAATCTCAACGCATCTCTATAACGACCGCATTACCCATGAAGCAGTGCTCTACAGAACTCAAGCAGCCATTGGCCTCTCTGAGAACCTGCTGATAATAGTTTGAAACGGGAACTGAAATGAGCATCTTTCGAATATCCGGCTTGACAAAACACACGACGACACAGGGCAGGAAACAGAAGAAGCGACAGACACAGGAAAGAGATCTGTTCGGTGGCACATGTACCTTTGCAGCATCCAGTGGTTGCAGAATATACACCATGACTTTCGGCATTGCTTTTCTGGCACGGCTGATCAGGCTTATGATATGAATGAATGTTCTGGTAGTACAACTTTGATTTAGTTAAATTATATAGATGCACACACACACACACACACTCACACACACACACACACACACACACACACACACACACACACACACACACACACACACACGAACGCGCGTGCACACGCACACACACACACACACACACACACACACACACACACACACACACACACACACACACACACACACACACACACACTCACTAACTCACTCACACGTTCCGCATGACAGAGACAGACAGACAGAGAGAGAAAGATACACAGGCACACAGACAGACGGACAGAATTTTAGAGGCATAGCGTGTATATGTCAGGAGAATATCTCAATTCGTCATCTTTTATTTGAATGCCCTATACTAACCCCAGCTTATAAGGAGAAGAATATTTTTATAAACAATTCTGACAATGTTGATAGTGTGGTAAATAACCCTTGCTTTTTTTTTATATTGCTTTGGTTATTGCTCAGTCCCCAGTTGCAAAACTATTGTGAAAAAAGACATTTGAGATATGTGTGTTAATAGTGTTTTTTTTTTTTTTCTGGGGATGGGGGTGGGGGGAAGGTGCTGATAGTACAATGGAATGTATATTGCAGTTTAAAGGTCTAAAATCATCTTGTGATGAAAAGACGTTAAAAGAAGCATAAATCCATATTTTATTGGCATGAAAAAAAAAATCACGATACAAAACATAGCAAACTACCAGCCGCCGTGGCGAAGTGGTTAGCGTCGCTGACTCCCGGCTGGGAGGTCGTGGGTTCGAATCCCATGTCATGTGGGTTTTTTTGCCCCGACCGGCTCCTACCCAGAGTTGAGTTTGCTGGGGACTTAGTTGGGAAGACTGGGACCACGCAGTCATCCACTTAATGGATGTGTTTCTGAGAGTGTTGCTCAAATTTCCTGACCAACATTGCAGGTGCCTGTATTTCTCGGGCCTGATTGACGCCGGGATATATTATGAAAGGAATCGTAGAGTACAGCCCTGTCATGTAGTCTCAGACCGAAAATGGAAATGCGTAGAATCACCTTAATCATCCTCATTCTCATCGATCAGCATAAAAAAAAATGCCCCAAGTCTGTGGCCCTTCATGCCCTGCTCTCATGGTGACCTCAGTTTCGATGTCCCCTCCACGTCTGTGGCCTTGGTTTGGTTCCGTCGAGGTCAACGGTATCGGCGAGTTCATGGGGCTGTCGTTGGACGGACGTGGTGACACCCTCCGGGGGGGGGGGAAGCTCACTCAAGCCAGCTCCGCGACTAAGCAATTGTCGTCAATAGGAGGCTTAGTAGGTGGTGTCCTGCGTATGTTAGATCAGAACAGGCGCCACTGAACACCACCTCTTGACGAATTGACATTGACTGCTCCCTGTGGATTGCCGGTGCCGGGGCAGCGGCGGGGCCGACCGTGCTGTGGCTGTAGACAGGGTGTCGGAATGAGCGGCGTGGGCGCACTGCCTCTGAGGTGGCGCAGAGGTTGGGACAGAAAAAAAAAAACTAACTAGTTAACAACGTCAATTTTAAGCAATAATTGAAACTTTAATGAAAGTGCATGAATTTGTGTTTTGATGGCACAGAAGAAAAAAGGGGAACGCATGCAAACATATGACAAATCAATTGTGTTTTGATGGCACAAACGAAAAACGGCCACGTATGTAAACATATGACAAATCAATTGGAGCATCAACACCAACATCGAGCAACAATTGAAAGTGTATGAATTTTTGTTTTGATGGCACAAAAGAAAAGCAGTCACATATGCACAATATGACAAATCAACTGGAGCATCAACGCCAACTTCAAGCAATAATTGAAATGCATGATTTTGTGTTTTAATGGAAAAAAAAAACAAAAAAAAAACCGGTCACCCTACAAAATACGGCAAATCAAGTGGACTGTCAACGCCAACTTCAAGCAATAACTGAAAGTGCATGGATTTGTGTTTTGAGTGCACAAAGAAAAACGGTAACGAATGCAAAATATGGCAAACCAGCTGAAGCATCAACGCCAACTTCAAGCAATAATTGAAAGTGCATGAATTTGTCTTTTAATGGCACAAAAGAAAAACGGTCACTTATACAAAATATGACATATGAACTGGAGCATCAACGCAAACTTCAAGCAATAATTGAAAGTTCATGAATTTGTGTTTTGTTGGACAAAAGAAAAACGGTCATGCATGCCAAAATTTCAATGGTCACGTGTGCAAAATATTGCACATCAACTGGAGTATCAACGCCAACTTTAAGCAAGAATTGAAAGTGTATGAATTTGTATTTTGATGGCACAAAAGAAAAACCAGTCATGTATGGAAAATATGGCACAACAACTGGAGCATAAATGCAAACTTCAAACAATTATTGAATGTGCATGAATTTGTGCTTTGATGGCAGAAAGTAAAAACCGGTCACGTATGCAAAAATATGGCAAACAAGTTAGAGCATCAACGCCAACTTCAAGCAAAAATGGAACATGTATGAATTTGTGTTTTCATGACACAAAAGAAAAGCCGTCACGTATACAAAATATGCCAAATCAACTGGATCCTCAACGCCAACATTAGGCAGGAATTTGCAAGTGCATGAATTTCTGTTTCATGGCACAAAAGAAAAACGATCACGTATGCAAAAATATAGCAAAGCAACTGGAGTATCAACGCAAACTTCAAGCAATAATTAAAGTTTATAAGTTTGTGTTTTAATGGCACGAAAGGAAAACGATCACTGATACAGAATATGTCAAATCGACTGAAGCATAAACGCCAGTTTTAAGAAATAATTGAAAGTGCATGAATTTGTGTTTTGATGGCACAAAAGAAAAACAGCAACGCATGCAAAATATGGCGAATCAACTGGAGCATCGACGCAAACTTCAAGCAAACATTGAATGTTCATGACCCTGTGTTTTGATGGCACCAAAGAAAAAACGTCACGTATGAAAAAAAAAATGTCAACGGTCACGTATGCAAAATCAACTGGAGTATCAACGCCAACGTTAAGTAAGAATTGAAAGTTGTATGAATTTGTATTTTGATGGCACAAAAGAAAACCGGTCATGTATGCAAAATGTGGCACACCAACTGGAGTATAAATACAAATTTCAAACAATCATTGAATGCGCGTGAATTTGCGTTTTGATGGCAGAAAGGAAACCGGTCACGTATGCAAACATATGGCAAACAAGTTGGAGCATTAAAACTTGATGGCACAAAAGAAAAGCTGTCACGTATACGAAGTATGTCAAATCAACTGGATCCTCAACGCCAACTTCAGGCAGGAATTGCAGTTGCATGAATTTCTGTTTTCATGGCACAAAAGAAAAATGATCATGTATGCAAAAATATGGCTAAGCAACTGGAGTATCAACGCCAACTTCAAGCAATAATTGAAAGTTTATACATTTGTGTTTTAATGGCACGAAAGAAAAACGACCACGTATAGAAAATATGTCAAATCGACTGAAGCATAAACGCCAATTTTAAGAAACCATTGAAAGTGCATGAATTTGTATTTTGATGGCACAAAAGAAAAACAGCAACGCATGCAAAATATACCAGACTAACTGGAGGATCAACGCAAACTTCAAGCAAACATTGAAAGTTCATGACCCTGTGTTTTGATGGCACCAAAGAAAAATAGTCACGTACGCAAAAAAACCTTCAAAGGTCAAGTCACGTATGCAAAATATGCCACCTCAGCTGGAGCACCAACGCCAACTTCAAGCAAGAATTGAAGGTGTATAGATTTGTGTTTTTGATTGTACGAAAGAAAAACGGTCACGTACACAACATATGACAAATCAACTGGAGCATCAATGCCAATTTCAAGTAATAACTGAAAGTCCACGAATTTCTGTTTTGATGGCACAAAAGAAAAACGGTCATATGGCAAATCAATTGGGGCATCAACGCCAACTTCAAGCAAATATTGAAAGTGCCTAAATGTGTGTCTTGATTGCACACACACACACACACACACACACACACACACACACACACACACACACACACACACACACACACACACACACACACACACACACACACACTGTCTCGTACGCAGGATATGACAAATCAACTGGAGTATCAATGCTAGCTTCAAGCAATAATTGAAAGTGCATGAATTTGTGTTTGATGGCACAAAAGAAAAACGGTCAAGGATATAAAAATATGGCCAGGCAACTGGAACATCAACGCCAACCTCTGGAACATCAACGCCAACCTCAAGCAATAACTGAAAGTGCATAAATTCGTGTTTTGATGGCACAAAGAAAAACGGTAACGGATACAAAATATGGCAAATGAACTGGAACATCAACACCAACCTCAGGCGATAATTGAAACTGCATGCATTTGTGTTTTGGTAGCACATAGGTACAGCGGTCAGTTATACAAAAATATGACAGATCAATTGGAGCATCAACGCAACTTCAAGCAAGAATTGAAAGTACATGAATTTGTGTTTTGATTGCACAAAAGAAAAACGGTCTCCTATGCAAAATATTGCAAACCATCTGGAGTACAAACACCAATATCAAGCAATAATTGAAAGCGCATGAATTTGTGTTTTGATGGCACAAAGGAAAATGGTAACGCATACACAATACGGCAAATGAACTGAAGCATCAACGCCAACCTCAAGCAATAATTGAAAGCGCATGAATTTGTGTTTTGATGGCACAAAGAAAAATGGTAGCGCACACAAAACATGACAAATGAACTGAAGCATCAACGCCAACCTCAAGCAATAATTGAAACTGCATGAATTTGTGTTTTGATGGCACATAGGTAAAACGGTCTCTTATATACAAAATATGACAAATAAACTGAAGCTGACAGGTAAACTTCAAGCGAGAATTGCATGAATTTGTGTTTTGATTGCACAAAAAAAATGTAAGGCATACAAAATATAGCAAATGAACTGAAGCATCAACGCCAATCTCAAGCATCAATTGAAAGTGCATGAATTTGTGTTTGGTGGTACATGCGTAAAAACTGTCACTTATACAAAATATGACAAAATCACCTGGAGCATCAATGTCATTTTAAAACAATAAATGAAAGTTCATTAATTTTGTTTTGATGGCACAAAAGAAAAACGGTCACGTATACAAAATGTGGCAAATCAACTGGAGCATCAGCTTCAAACACTGACTGAAAAAAAAAAAAATGTATATCAATGTGCCTTCTGATGGCACGAAAGCAAAACATCTGTACACGGCTGCCACATCATGACAACAATCTACACACAATCAGCACCTTAACAAGTTATGCTCTTCATGAATACCACATCACCGCCACGCCCCAGTAACAATCATTACTATGTTTAAACAAAAATGAAGTCATGCTATTAACTGAGGATAAAATATGACTGCAAATCACTTAACATCGGAACTACGAACAACATGTACTTCAAAAAGCTCAAACACAAAACCAGGACATGTCCTGAATGAAAAAAACAATCAAACTAGTGCAGAGTTTATTGCCTATTAAACCAAAATGAAGCGGACAAAATCAAGTATTGTCCGAAAACGTTAAGTGAGATTAAATCAAAGTGAAATCAACGACCAACAGAACAATGACAAGAAAAATCAGACACGGACCAAATCAGGTACTGTCTGAAAGCGTTGAGTGATATGCAACCAAAGCTAAATCAACGACTAACAGAAAATGATAAGAAAAATGAACATCACGA
>JADBJO010006660.1:121700-129270 GCA_016801955.1 Conus betulinus | reverse complement strand
ATGGCTCACAGCGTCACGTTAGGATTATCCAAACGAACGTATGGGTGGCAGACATATGCTATGGCACAGTTTATTGACACAAGAATATGATCGGGGGTTATCAAAGTCTGGCTTGTTTACCCACAGTCCGTATTCCAAATGGTGATCCCCCTTGCAAGATTATATTGGGTCACTGTTACTTGATGTTCTCTCTGACACAATTCTCCCTCCCTCCCTCCCTCCCTCTCTCTCTCTCTCTCTCTCTCTCTCTCTCTCTCTCTCTCTCCTCTCTCTCTCTCTCTCTCGCTCTCTCTCTCTTACACATGATCACCTGTCACAAAGATAGGGCTACGATTCGGAAAGTTACTGACGTTGGGTTAAGTTGGAGATAAACTGTCTTCAACCCTGACGGTTTTCTGTGTTACTGTGCAACATTGTCTTCCTGACGGCGATTTGTGAACACATGCAATCTCCCTGGTGCGTCACACGACATTTGTACATCATCAAAAGGATGTGTCTTTCTTCTATTAACTCTCTCTCTCTCTCTCCTCTCTCTCTCTCCCTCTCTCTCTCTCTCTCTCTCTCTCTCTCTCTCTCTCTCTCTCTGTGTACTTGCGTGCGTATGTATGCATGTATGTGTGTGTGTGCGCGCACGTGCCCTCGTACGCGTCAGAACCAATGTTAACTCTGTGTGTGTGTGTGTGTGTGTGTGTGTGTGTGTGTGTGTGTATGATGTGTGTGTGTGATAAAGTCATTATGTTATGATTGGTTTACGTGAAGTTCCGCACGCGGAAACACACACACGCCCGCACAGAGAGAGAAAGAGAGAGAGAGAGAGAGATAGAGAGAGAGAGAGAGAGAGAGAGAAACAGTTAACCGCATGTCCATATACAGCCTTAAAGAAAGGTAAGTCGACTTCCTGGCTATATTGTCTGGTGGTAAACACGGAGGCTGAGGGAAGGGAGGGGAAAGTTGACAGTGGGTGGGTGGAAGGTGTTGGGGACAAGAGGAGGGAAGCAGGTTATATTGTTCTGGGGGAAGGGAGGGGGAAGAGAGTGGAGTTGATTAAGCTACACCCATCCACACTCGTCCCTTCTCACGTACCCCACGAGAGAGAGAGAGAGAGAGAGAGAGAGAGAGAGAGAGAGAGAGAGAGAGAGAGCTCACTGTTTTATCTCTTCTTTGTATCCTTTAGGCTCTGGCACTAACATGTACAGTTATTCTCTCCTCCTTTTCTGCACCTCTCCTCCTTACACCAAACAACACCAGCTTCGGCTTAAGGCGGTTCGCGACCTTGAAGAAGACAAACTAATTGAGACAAACCGTTTCGCATGGAAGAGAGCTTACTCGCGAACACATTGTGTGTGTGTGTGTGTGTGTGAGAGAGAGAGAGAGAGAGAGGAGAGAGAGAGAGAGAGAGGAGAGAGAGAGAGAGAGAAGAAGAAGAAGAAGCGAATACTGAGGGGGGGAAACGAGGGAGTCTGCCTTGTCCGCCGAGAGAGAGAGAGAGAGAGAGAGAGAGAGAGAGAGAGAGAGAGAGAGAGAGAGAGAGAGAGACACACACACACACAAACAGAGTGAGACAGAGTAGGAGACGGAGAGAGCGCGAGCGAGAGCTTACCTCAAGTGTTCGTCTTGTCCAAGAGAGACAGAGAGAGAGAGAGAGAGAGAGAGAGAGAGAGAGAGAGAGAGAGAGTCTCTCTGAGCGCGAGAAACTTGCCTTAGTGGGATTCGAACACCAGACCTTTGAACACCAGTCAGTCGCCTTATCCACTAGGCCAACCAGCTACGCTTAGATGAGGGATAAAATCATTTCCTAAAAATCAAGGGGTCAGATTCTGTGCGAAACAGTCGCTTCTATGTTTTTTCAGGAGGTCACACAAATATTTAGGGGGTCCACTTTATATAACTAATAGGAAATGCATTAATTAAAGCAACAACAGCAGCAGCAGCAGCACAACAACAACAACAACAACAACAACAACAACAACAACAACACACGGACCTCGACCGTCGCTCGCGTCCGGTACGAACGTGCTTTACGGAATTCCGCTTACGTTTTTTTTTTTTTCACACGGCATTTCGTCATATTTGTACTAGGTAAAATACAAATATTGTTGTATTTATGTGAAGGAAAACTGATATGCTGCCGTGTAGCGTTTATGGTGCTTAGACTAAAATTGTCGCAGTTTCTCCAGTTTTGTCCAGAATACAACGACATATTGGATTTGTACACCTAAAAGTTTGAAAATTGCGATTAACATGCAGGCTCTGCAAATAGCGAACGGGTTTCAGACGTAGTGTTAAAATGTTCTGAACGGATGTATTTCATAATCAGTTGTTACTATAAATGTAGTCGTTTGGTGAGAAAAAGGAAAGAAAGACAAGAAAAAGAAACAGAGAAAAAAAAATGGCAGGAAGATGGGCACTATTTGTGATTTCTTTTGAGGGTTGTGTTGCCAAAGGGTTCGTAACAACAAAATGTGTGGTGTAGCAAAATAGTTCATGTGTGTGTAAAGTTGTGGTGGTGTGTTCCGGTGGTGTTCTCCCTCTCTCTCTCTCTCTCTCTCTCTCTCTCTCTCTCTCTCTCTCTCTCTCTCTCTCTCTCTCTCTCTCCTTTTACAAACGTTTGCCCTTACTCTCTTTGGTTTCCTGTTTCATGTATATTTTTCTCTTTTTTTCGTTTCTCTTAACATCCTCTTTTGTTTTTGATATAGAACATCTCCAGTGTCCATCCTACTCCTTTCTTCTCACCCTCGTCCCTCCCCACTTCCTTAACTCCAAGGCCATGCGTGGTCTTATGTAAAACATCCATAAGTGTTGAAAGGGGTGGCAAATGGTCTATTAACCCGAACGCTGCGTGCCTCTCCCTCTCTCACTCTCTCTCTCTCTCTCTCTCTGGAGATGTGTATTTGTATATACTTGTACACTGTCTCCTGAGCACACAGACCCATTCACAGATCGATCTACTAGTAGGCCATCTCCATCCCTTTCTTTCACTCAGCTCCTCAAGACACTCACTGATTCTGACCCAAATGGAGAGTGGGTAGCAAGGTTGGGACGGTGTCCCTCCAGCGCAATATCCATTACGAATTGTCATCCCAGGCAGGTGGTATTCAGTGTGCTCTGAGCTATCATAGGAAGACAGAAAAAAACAAAGGTTGTTTTGGTCTTTGCTATGGACGTGTCTTTAAGAACTGTAGACTTTTTTTTTTTTCTTGACCAGCACTGCAGGTGCATGTGTCTCATAGGCTTGATTTATGAGAGGGTACAAGTGCAAAGATCGTAGAGTTTTTGCTCTGTCTTGTGGAGACCCATGTGGAACTCCGAGGACATCATCTCTTCTTTGTTCCCTCATTCAGTATAATGAACAACAATTCTGAAGCTTGTTTGCCTTCTTCTTTCTCTTTTTTTTTTTTTTTTTTTTTTACTGAGCTCTGTTTTACCTCTCCATATCCATGGCTGGGGCTGAGTGTGGGTCAATGCATTCATACTAGAAAGTGGCCAGACAGATAAGCACTTCATGTACAATATTTTTTTTACAAGCGAGAGAGACTTATACTGAAACATGCTCGATTCTGAGCGAGTGTTGTTGTTTTTCTCCGAGAGAGATCAGATGCAAGCGCCCTGTTGGCATCTTATCGATAAGGCAGGTGTCTGAGTTTTAAACATGTTGGAGTTATTCAGTAAGTCTGCAAGGATTGCAATGATCTGATCAACTTTTTAATTTTTAAATTAAAAAAAAAAATTTTTTATTTATTTATTTTTTTTTTAAATTTTTTTTAAGGGAAAACACGTCCACCTGTCTGCTGATATATCTGTCCCCCTGCCTGTCTTCACGTTTTATCTCTCCCTCTCTACCTCCCGCCCCCCTCCCGTCCCACCCACCCCCCCCCCCCCTCTCTCTCTCTCTCTCTCTCTCTCTCTCTCTCTCTCTCTCTCTCTCTCTCTCTCTCTCTCTGTGCCTAATTTATTCTCTTTTGTTTGCATCCCTGTGTGTGTTTTGTTCTCTCAATTGATTTACACATCTTTGCTTCTGGCAACTGACATCTTCAGAATCTTTTCCCCTTCTCCTCCCCCTCATCTTTCCCTCCCTCCTCCTTTACCTCAAGGCAATGCATGACCTCGTGGAAAACAAAAATAAGAGTTGAAAGCTGTGGCAAAACAGTCTTTGTAGATGGAGGTCATTACTCAAACCTCTCTCTCTCTCTCTCCTCTCTCTCTCTCTCTCTCTCTCTCTCTCTCTCTCTCTCTCTCTCTCTCTCTCTCTCTCTCTGTATGAAAAAGACTCAGAGACGGAGACAGAGAGAACAAGACAGAAATCCAAAATTTCAGTTTTCACTATTCGGGTCACGACCGACCATACAGAACCTTCTCAATGCTGTCAAACATAGACAAGAGAGAACATCAACTTGTCTGATCACAGCAAAGAAAGAAAACATGAAAAAGAAAGAAAACACTTCTGATAAGCAAACATGGAACAGAATCATGTTCTGACTGGTAGCTGACATCTTCAGTCATGGCTGATCAAATTAGGCTGTGCTAGATTCATCACCCTTTGATTAAAAAAACATCAGAGACAACATAGTTAAGACAACATTAAAAACATGACTCAGACTGCATTTTAAAAGCCACATGGGCAAAGACACGTCCCAGAATAAACAGGCACTGTCTAGTTTTTCAGTGTCAGCAATCCACACAGGAACAAGAACAGAGAACTGAGAGGGCAGTGTGTGCAGTTTTCACGTGATATTACGAAAAAAAAAAAAAAGCACTGGGAGAGAAGGACCTTCAGAAAATTAGCAGGAGAGAGACAGACAAAACACACAGACATGGAGAGAGAGAGAGAGAGAGAGAGAGAGAGAGAGAGAGAGAGAGAGAGAGAGAGAGAGAGAGAGAGAGAGAGAGAGAGAGAGAGAGAGAGATCAACAGAGAGACAGACTGACAAGCAGACTGTGTGTGTGTGTGTGTGTGTGTGTGGGGGGGGGGGGGGGGGAGTGAAACAGAGAGACAGACAGACAGACAACCAAGCAAGCAGGCAGACAGACAGACAAAAAAACCCAGAGGGACAGAGAGAGACAGAAAGAGTTTAAAACAAGTCTGCGCAGGCTGCCCTAATTCCAAATTTAAGGAGAAGTAATTCGAGTCTCTGGACTTTCTCAGAAGGCAAACACGAAGACAGGGAGCGAGAGAGGATGGGGAAAGCTAACAGTGGGTGGAAGGTGTTGGGAGCAGAAAGGGGAAAGCAAGTGCGCATGAGATTAAGGGAGAGATGAGAGTAGAGGTGTAACGGGTGGATAGCTGGGGGAAGGCAAACAGATGGATTTTTTTTTTCACAGTGCACAGCGGCAGCATGAAGGCCCCACATTTTAGCTCTGTATATATATGTTGAATCTGGCAACCAAACAATTTCAGGAACAGAGTAAGAGAATCGTTCTTTCGTGAGGATATTTTTTTTCATAATGCAGAATAGTTTTTTTTTTTTGCTGTGTTTGCTAAATCGTTGCAAGCAAAGGCAAAACTCAAACGTGTGGAGAAGTAAATATCCAGATAGTATATATGAATTAACAACAGGCATTATAGATCTGTTGTATGTCCATTTTTTCTCTCGCTGCAAGATACCCACCCTTCCTAATACAATTATGTTGCTTTTTGCCAAGTTGACTTTTAACTGTAATGAAACAGCTACACACTTTGTAAAGTGTTCAACTGAGTTTGTAAACCTATCACTTTTTCTGATAACAAGACCACATCATCAGCTAAAAGGAGAAAAAAAAATGTCTAGAACATCGTTTATGAATGTGCACCGTGTGTCTTCCACGATGTATATTTCCTGTGTCAATTCATTAATAATAAAGAGAACAAAGACAGGACTACAGACATCGCCCTGTTTCACACCAGAAGTACATTTAATGTAATATGTTAAAGCTGCACCAGATCGTATTCCTGCTTTCACACATTCATAAACACTTTTTTTTTTTTCTTTATTTCTTTCTGTCTCCCTTTCTTTCTTTCTCTTTTTTGTCTTTTTTTGCTTTTCATTCCTTCATCACTTAATAGGTCTGCAGCATGACAGAGTAAACTCATGGTGACTTACAATCATCCAACACTTGCTTGTCGGACGTGATCAATGGCGATTGTCTTTCCTATTTATCTTTATTGGCTGCAGCGATCCTTGCGGAAATTTTCCTACACTCAAGTTTGACATTGAGATGTTCGTCAAGAAGTTACGTGCTGTTCACGAAAGCGTGTTAATGAGCAGGAAATTTGGCGCTGCTGCGTGGCCAACACACTAACGAGAGAGACATAGAGTGAGTGAGTGAGAGAGAGAGAGAGAGAGAGAGAGAGAGAGAGAGAGAGAGAGAGAGAGAGAGAGAGAGAGGAGGCAGAGAGAGAGAGAGAGAGAGACAGAGAGAGAGAGAGACGGGGATCGACAGACAGACAGACTGACAACCAGGCAAGCAGACAGATAGACAGACAGAGTTAAAAACAAGTCTGCACAGGCTGCCCCAATTCCAAATTTAAGGAGAAGTAATTCGAGTCTCTGGACTTTGTCAGAAGACAGGAGAGGAGAGAGGGAGGGGGAAGCCAACAGTGGATGGAAGGTGCTGGGAACAGAAAGGGGGAAAGCAAGTGCTCATGAGATTAGGGGAGAGATGAGAGTGGAGGTGTAACGGGGTGATGGCTCGGGGAAGGAAAACAGAGGGGGGGGGGGGGGATAAGCAGTGGGAGGGGGTTGTTATAAATGTCAATGGGGAAAAATGGATAGGGAGTGCAACGACTAAGGGACAGATGGGGGATGGTGTGGGGGGTAGGTGTAGATAGAAGGAAGGCTGCTCGCTGTGAAAATTAAAACATCAATCAATTTTAATGTTTGGTGGGGGGGGACGTGTCTGTTTGTCTGTCAGTAGGAAAACACGTGCGATCCTATGATTATCTGTCTGCTTATCTGTAGATCCTTCGTTGCCTCCTTCACACCCTCTCTCTCTGCCCCCCCCCCCCCCCTCCCTCCCTCCATCTCGTCTGTGTGTCTCTGTCTCAGTCCTCAGTCTCAGTCTGGCTCTCTCTCCTCTCTCCTATCTCTCTCTCTCTCCCTCTCTTTCTCTCTCTCTCTCTCTCTCTTCTCTCTCTCTCTTTCTCTCCTCTCTCTCTCTCTGTTTCCTCCTCTCTCTCTTCTGTACTGTTCTCTTCAGTTTTGATTTATATACAAGTTCTCTCTTCTTACCTCTCCATGTCCCTTTTAGCTTCCAGCACCTGACACAACTGGTATCTCTCCCACTACACTTCAATCTTTTTCCATCCCCCTCCTCCCCCCTCCTTGCTCTCAACCTCAAGGCAATGCATGATGCTGTGGAAGACCAACTAATTGCTGAAAGCTGCAGCAAACTCTTCTGCAAAGAACGGGACTAATTATTCGCATATGATGTGTGGGCATGCGTGCATGCGCGCGCGCGCGCGCGCGCGCGCGTGTGTGTGTGTGTGGTGTGTGTGTGTGTGTGTGTGTGGTGTGTGTGGTGTGTGTGTGTGTGTGTGTGTGTGTGTGTGTGTGTGTCTGTGTGTCTGTGTGTGATCATGTGCTCATGGGTGTGTA
>JADBJO010006660.1:96700-106700 GCA_016801955.1 Conus betulinus | reverse complement strand
AGAAGCAAAGATGTAAAATTAATCGAGAGAACAAAAAGACACACAGGGATGCAAACGAAAGAGAATTAGGCACAAAGAAAGAGAGAGGAGAGAGAGAGAGAGAGAGAGAGAGAGAGAGAGAGAGGAGAGAGAGAGAGAGAGAGAGAGAGGTGAGAGAGAGAGAGAGAGGGAGGGAGAGGAGAGAGGGAGGGGACGGGGGGGGGGGAACGGGAGGGAGAGAGGGGGGATAAACGGGAACACAGGCAGGGGGACAAATATCTCTGCAGACAGGTGGATGTGTTTTCCCTTAAAAAAAGGACGTTGATCAGATCATTGCAATCCTCTTCTTCCATATGCACGTGCAAACTTACTGAATAACTTCAACGTGTTTAAAACTCAAACACCTGCCTTATCGATAAGATGTCAACAGGCCGTTTGTATCTCTCGGAGAGAAACAAACACTCGCTCAGAATCGAGCATGATTCAGTATAAATCTCTCTCGCTTACAAGAATATTGTACGTGATGTGCCTATCGTTCTGGCCACTTTCTAATACTAATGCATTGACCCACACTCAGCCCAGCCATGGAGAGGAAATGAAAACAGAGTTCAGCACAAAAAACAGAGCAGAAGAAGGCAAACAAGCTTCAGAATAATTGTCCATAATACTGAATGAGGGAAAAAAAAGAAATAATGCCTCAGAGTTTCACATGGGTCTCCACAAGACAGAACAAAACTCTACGCTTCTTTACACTATGTATCCCCTCATAGATCAAGCCTATGAGACACGTGCACCTGCAGTGTTGTCAAGACAAAAGTCTATAGTTCTTAAAGACACGTCCATAGAAATGACTAAAGACAACCTTTGTTTTCTTCCAATGTATAGCTCAGAGCACACTGAACACCATCTGCCTGGGATGGCAATTCGTAATGGATATTGTGCTGGAGGGACACCGTCCCAACCTTGCTACCCACTCTCCATTTGGGTCAGAATCGGTGAGTGTCTTGAGGAGCCGAGTGAAAGAAAGGGATGGAGATGTCTATAAGCAGATCGATCTGTGAATGGGTGTGTGTGCTCATGACAGAGTGTACAAGTATATACAAACACACATGTCCACAGAGAGAGAGGGGTCGGAGAGAGAGAGAGAGGGAGGGGGCGGTGGAGAGAGAGAGAGAGAGAGAGAGAGAGAGAGAGAGAGAGAGAGAGAGAGAGAGAGAGAGAGAGACGCAGCGTTTGGATTAACAGACCATTTGCCACAGCTTTCAACTCATGGATTTTTTTTTCTACATAAGACCACGCATTGCCTTCAAGCTAAGGGAGTGAGGGGGAACGAGGGTGAGATGTGTGGATGAAAAGAAAGGAGTCGGATGGACAGTGCAAATGTCCTATATCAAAAGCAAAAGAGGATGTGAAGAGAATGAAAAAAGAGAAAAATATACATAAAACAGGAAACCAAAGAGAGTAAGGGGCAAACGTTTGTAAAAGGAGAGAGAGAGAGAGAGAGAGAGAGAGAGAGAGAGAGAGAGAGAGAGAGAGAGAGAGAGAGAGAGAACAGACCGGAACACCACTACCACAACTCTACACACATGAACTATTTTGCTACACCACCACATATATTTGTTGTAACGAACCCTTTGGCAACACAACCTCAAAAGAAATCACAAATAGTGCCCATCTTCCTCCCATTTTTTTTTCTCTTGTTTCTTTTTCTTGTCTTTCTTTCCTTTTTTTTCTCACCAAACGACTACATGTTATAGTAACAATTGATTATGAAATACATCCGTTGAGAACATTTTAACACTACCACTGAAACCCGTTCGCTATTGCAGAGCCTGCATGTTAATCGCATTTTCAAACTCTTAGGTGTACAAATCCAATATGTCGTCGTATTCCGCAGAAACTGGAGAAACTGCGACAATTTTAGTCTAAACATCATAAACGCTACACGGCAGCATATCAATTTTCTTTCCCATAATACAACAACATTTGTATTTTACCTAGTACAAATATGATGAAATGCTGAAAAAAAAAAAAAAAGAAAAAAAAAAAAAAACGTAAGTGGAGCTCTGCAAAACACGTCCGTACGCGACGCGAGCGGCGGTGAGAGTGCCGTGTTGTTTGTTGTTGTTGTTGTTGTTGTTGTTGCTGCTGCTGCTGCTGCTGCTGCTGTTTTTTAATGCATTTTCTATCAGTTTTATAAAGTGGACCCCCTAAATATTTGTGTGACCTCTGAAAAACATAAAAACGACTGTTTTCGCACAGAGTCTGACCCCTTGATTTTTAGGAAAAGATTTTATCCCTCATCTAAGCGTAGCTGGTGGCCTAGTGGATAAGGCGACTGACTGGTGTTCAAAGGTCCGGTGTTCGAATCCCACCTAAGGCAAGTTTCTCGCGCTCAGAGAGACTCTCTCTCTCTCTCTTCTCTCTCTCTCTCTCTCTCTCTCTCTCTCTCTCTCTCTCTCACGGACACTTGAGGTAAGCTCTCGATCGCGCTCTCTCTCCGTCTCCTACTCTCTCTCACTC
The DNA here is from genome assembly GCA_016801955.1 of Conus betulinus. Taxonomy (NCBI): domain Eukaryota; kingdom Metazoa; phylum Mollusca; class Gastropoda; order Neogastropoda; family Conidae; genus Conus; species Conus betulinus. The sequence continues at coordinate 104,198 of JADBJO010006660.1, read as the reverse complement.
TGTTTGTGTGTGTGTCTCTCTCTCTCTCTCTCTCTCTCTCTCTCTCTCTCTCTCTCTCTCTCTCTCTCTCTCTCTCTTTAGGCGGACAAGGCAGACCTCCCTCGTTTACCCCCTCAGTATTCGCTTCTTTTCCTCTCTCTCTCTCTCTCTCTATTTCACACACACACACACACACACACACACACACACACACACACACACACACACACACATGATGTGTTCGCAAGTCAGCTCTCTTCCATACGAAAAGGTTTGTGCCTTACGCTGAAGCTGGTGTTGTTGGGTGTAGGAGGAGAGGTGCAGAAAAGGAGGGAGAATAACTGTACATGTTAGTGCCAAAGCCTAAAGGATACAAGAAGAGATAAAACTGAGAGCTCTCTCTCTCTCTCTCTCTCTCTCACTCCTCTCTCTCTCTCTCTCTCTCTCTCCCTCTCTCTCTCTCTCGTGGGGGGTACGTGAGAAGGGACGAGTGTGGGTGGGTGTAGGCTTAATCAACTCCACTCTCTTCCCTCCCTTAATCCCCAGAACAATAGAACTCTTGTCTGTGCGTGTGTGTGGGTTTACGCGTGTGCGGAACTTCATGTAAACTAATCATAATGACTTTAACGCACACACACATACACACACCCACACACACACACACACACACACACACACACACACAGAGTTAACATTGGTTCGGACGGTACGAGGGCACGCCACGCACACACTACAATAATGCATACATAACCCCGTACAGAGAGAGAGAGAGAAGAGAGAGAGAGAGGAGAGAGAGAGAGAGAGAGAGAGAGGAATTGTGTCAGAGAGCACACCAGAGTAGAATTGATGTCAGAGAGAGAAAAAGAAGAGATGAGAGAGAGAGAGAGAGAGAGAGATGAGAGACGAGAGAGAGACAGAGACAGACAGGGAGACAGAGACAGACAGAGAGAGGGAGAGGGACAGGGAAGACGTAGAGAGGTGAACAGGGTAAGCGGGGATGAGGCAGTCTGGTTGGGGGGAGTTGGCGGGTGGGGCAATGACTTTAAGCGACAGCTGAGTGCAGGTGGCAAATGTCCTGTGACCACGTGTCTCGTGGCTGGTGAACTCGGAAAGTTTGTGTGCACACTGCAGGTGTCTGCGTCCTCCTTCCCGTTCCATCTCTCCTCTATCTCTCAGAGGAAAACAGTCCTGCTGCTTTCCCTAACCATACGGGTTAATGGGTACCTGCTGTCGATGATGTTTCGACAGCTGAGGTTCTGGTTCCTGTGGTATTATTCTTCTTTTTTGGTGCTGAAAAGTTTTGCGCACTTTTGAGTTTCTCTGCGATTAAAGTTATGCAACTTTGATCTCTTCTACTGTTTTTTCTGACCCTCCACAATTTTCTGTCCCAGAATGGAGTCTCAAGCAGGGGACAGTATGGATCATAGGAGACGCATAGTGATAGCTTAACAATGGAAGCCAGCATACTACACATGATAAGTTTGGGATTGCATATACAGATGGTGTTTTAGTTAAGTGGTTGGGAGGTACGTTAGTTCGTTTCTTGGTGGCAGCTAAGTTTAAGTCCCAAGTCACTAAACTTACCCTTCAATGCTCTAATAGCAGGGTGAGCTGTGGTGAGACAGCACTCCCCTTGCACATGCATCATGCATTACCTGAGGCACTGGGATAGCTTGTTAGCTGTACCTGATTTGGAAAGAAGAACACATTTCATTTCTTTTTCTAGGTGTTGTCCTCAGATTGTGACATGCATCTGAAAAGCAGCAGGACAGGAAGAAGACAATTCACGTGCGCAGTGTAATCGTTTAAATAGTTACTGTTGACTGTACTCCATGTTGAAATCTTTACTTCTTTTGAAGTGTTTTTTTTTTTCAGATCCTGAAGATTGTCACTGATCCCTGAAAATACATTTGAAGATGGCAGTGGGATCCAGAGAAATACTGTTACCAACCGATGAACCAGCCAACCAGGAGCAAATCCGTATACAGCTTGGAAGTCTGCGCTTTGTCGACATATGGTGCAGGCATGCACATGACACCATTGCGGCATAACTGCTACTTGCAGATGCCATCTGTAATAACCGCTGAAAGCCAAAACAAAAATCTCCCATGAAAACGTTCCCATGGATGCACCGGCCCGTATTTCGTGACCTGCATTGCCCACAGCGATTGGCACCACCACTTATGGAACTGCTGCGCACATCCTGCCTCCCAACGAATTGGTGTTTCGCTGACAGATGAAAACAGTCCAACTCCAGCCACAGCCAAACTTTCCTCACATGGTATTACATGCTCTGTGAAGAGAATCCCGGGTGGCAGTCTTTCCTTGCTGTCAACAGGACTTTCCCAGTGGTCAGTGTGTCTTTCCCTTGGTGTCAAGGAGCATTTCCAGCGTCATCCGAAAGTAGACAAGAGACAAACATACACAGGATAGTGTTAGAGGGGGCCTGATTAGTCCTGCTACCAATCACCGAACCAGCCAGTTGGTGGCAATCTTCCACCTCCCTTGGGAGCCTGCGCTGTGTCGACATAGGGTGCAGGTACGCACTGGGGCATTTCCATTAAGACGTTAAGGGTTATAACTGCTCCGTGGCAGATGCCATTGTGTAATGGCAGCTGGACGCAATACAACAAAATGTCCAAAGATGCGTCCCCTTGGGTGTCTTAGCTGGTGTCTTCTAAACCGCACAGCCCACTGAGTGAACTGCCGCATGCAACAATAGCAGCCCTACTCATTCCAGTTTAAAACACGACAACTTCAGACTGATTGGTTTTATAAAGAAAACCCTGCATTTACTGCATTTATTTCGTTTGGTTTTCCCCTGTGCAGTAGCTAGTCAATAAAACAAACGAAAAATCTAGACATTATCCTCCGTCTTCGCTTTTATCTCCTAAATGTATATTATCTTACCTTAGTGGAACGTACACTATTGCAGAAATGGATTTAGTCAGAACAGTGCTCTTATGATTGGAATGAAACCTCATCATACAAAAAAAGAATTCCAATGAAGAAATGCATGATCAAAATAATATGTATATACTTTACGTATGGGACATATTGACTCAGTCCCGCAGAGCACGTCAGTCAAGAGAAGGCCAACCCCTTTCCATCGCAATGTACACACTTGCCCCAGCACTTGCCACATATTGATTATAGGGGGGTGTTACAGTCATTGCTACCACACTAGGACTTAGGATTAGCGTCACACCGAAACGATACCTTAGACATTCGGGGTCCGTCACTGCTGAGCATGTCTGACTGATGATGGTGTGCTCACACCTCACCAGTCTCAAGCGGACAGTCCTTTTACGGCGTCTTGTAACTTAATCATGTAACTAAAAATGAAGTATCATTGCTCAATACAACGGTTCTGTGACCATGGGAACAGGGTGGGCCTAATCTCTGATGAATCAGAATTCCTTCCTGCACAGCCCAGCGGGAAACGGGGTATGAGAAGTGGTAAAGGACTGATCATGTAAAAAATCACCCCAAACAGGACAAGCCGTCTAACAAACATGAGCATAAATTGGCTGATCAGCCAGTTAAAAAACACAACCAAAATTATCAAAGACGATGACTCCATACAACCATTCTGAGTATGAAGAAAAAGGGTCAAATCTCAATGTAAACTTGGTTCCTGATCTCTGTAAAACATAGCCGCGCGCGTGTTCATGTGTGTGTGCTTGTCTTGCGTGCGTTTTTCCCTTACTCATTCGTACTGATGATCTGACAAATGGGCCTGATCTCTCTGGATGAAGAAACACCTGCCACCAGCCCCGGGGGACATGCGCTGCGCCGTAATGAGCTGTACCAACACCCACAAAGCTCCAGACTCACACACCTCATCAATTGGCCTGATCACCAGTAAAAACAAACACACAATCCACACGTTCGTCAAGACGATGTGATCTCTCATATGTGATTTTCTGATTATGAAGAAAAGCTGACAAGGTCGGATTCACTTTCTCTGGTTGTCCTTAATCGGCATATGGTGAACATCTGATGTATTTTGCGATGATCATCGTGCGAGATTATTTTGACAAATACTCCTTCGCTGATTTTAAAGCTTGAACATACACACATGCGTACCATGCACACACCAACACAAACAAACAACACGCACGCGCGCGCGCACACAACGTCGCACCCACACACACACACACACACACACACACACACACAGCAACACGCACGCGCGCGCGCACGCACAACACACAACACACACACAACACACACACCATATATTTATATATATATTATATATCCTATATAATATATATATATATATATATATATATATATATATATATATATTATAGGGTCGTATATAATATATACTTGCGTGTTGTGTGTGTGTGTTGTGTTGTGTGTGTGTGTGGTGTGTGTGTGGTGTGTGTGTGTGTGTGTGTGTGTGTGTGTTTGTGCGTGCTCTCTCTCTCTCTCTCTCTCTCTCTCTATCTCTCTCTCTTCTTCTCATCTCCGCAGTCCTCTGTGTCTCTCTCTCTCTCATCCTCTCTCTCTTCTTTTGTGTGTGTGTGTGTGTGTGTGTGTGTTGTGTGTGTGTGTGTTGTGTGTGTGTGTGTGTGTGTGTTTGTGTGTGTGTGTTGTGTTTGTGTGTGTGTGTGTGTGTGTTGGTTTGCGCGCAGCGCACTGTTCTGTGATTCGTGTGTGTGTGTGTGTGTGTGCGTGTGCGTGTCGTGTGTGTGTGTGTGTGTGCGTGCGTGTGTGTGCGTGCGTGCGTGTTGTGTGTGTGTGTGTGTGTGTGTGTGTGTGTGTGTGTGTGTGTGTGTGTGTGTGTTTACAGATGCTTGGACATGCAAAGAAAATGATAACATTTAGTAAGATCACAAGAAATCGATTCACACTGATACATACTTGAATGCATACAGATATGCTCGTTTTGATCTCACTTGCTGTGTTCTGAATGTGGTACAACTCAAAAAACTAAATGGATTTCAGTGTGTTGTTAGCAACCCATATTATGCTTCCTTTTGTTTTCAAGTTACCTCTCCTTTATTTCTCGTCACTATCGTTTCCAGTCTTTCTCTTCTATTTATGTTTTCCCGTCTCTTATTGATCGCTTATTCAAAATCCCTCACGTTTTATTTCTTTCTTAATAATATGGATTTTTTTTGAATTCCTGTCATTTTCTCGACATATGGTTTCCTCCCCCCCCCCCCCCCCCCCCCCTTTTTTTCTTTACTGTTTCTCTTTTCTTTCTTCTTTTCTTTCTTTTCTTTCTTTTTTCTTTTTCTTTCTTCTTTTCTTTCTTTACTTCTTTCTTTCTTTCTTCCGTTCTTTACTTTTTTCTTTCTTTCCTTTTTTTTCTTCCTTTTTTTTTTTTCTTTTTTCTTCTTCTTTTCTTTTCTTTCTTTTCTTTCTTTCTTTCTTTCTTTCTTTCTTTTCTTTCTTCTTCTCTTTCTTTGTCCTTTGATTTTCATTCCTTCATCACTTAATAGGTCTGCAGCATGACAGCGTAATGTCTCTATGACTTACAATTATCCGACACTTGATTGTCGGACGTGATCAATGACGCTTTTCTTTCCTATTTATCCATATTGGCTGCAGCGGAAATCTCCTGCGCTCAGTTTTGACATTGAGGTGTTCGTCACGAAGTCACGTGCTGTTCACGAAAGCGTGCTAATGAGCAGGAAATTTGGCGCTGCTGCGTGCCCGACACTCTAACGAGAGAGAGAGAGAGAGAGAGGAGAGAGAGGAGAGGAGAGAGAGAGAGAGAGGAGAGAGAGAGAGAGTGAGTGTGTGTGTAGTGTGTGTGTGTGTGTGTTGTGTGTGTGTGTGTGTGTGTGTGTTTATCGTCTAAAAAGCAGTGCGCGTCTTCAGAAAATGTTGTCAATACAAGCTATTGTGAGCGTGGTTCATGTAATGTGCACATCATGCTCAAATAGATAAACACTCATAACTACGCACTTGTTCATTCCCCTCGCCCTATCCTTCCCGGGCGCGCATTCCCCCTTTTATGACTCTCGCATATTCACACAGCCAGCAACATCTGTCTATGTTCTCCAACAAGTATTGTGTACTTCCTTTCGTTTTGGGACAGACAGGTTATAGGATGATTGAATGGTTTTATTTAGTTCTGATGTGCAATGCATTCATTTTTTTCACGACATTTTGCTTCCAATAATCATGGATGTATTGAAGAGCAATTTTTCGTTGGCTTATTCCTTTCATTTGTTAAAAAAATGGGTATATTTGGATGACTGAATTATTTGTAAAATACGACGATAAGGTTACTGATGTATAGTTCTTCCCCAGATTTTTTACTACAGTGCACTTTTGTCTCTCCGACCAGATTTGTTTGCAAGCTTCACGCAAAGCAGCGACGATGCCTCATTGTTTTACAACACACACACACACACACAACACACACACACACACACACACACACAGAGAGAGAGAGAGAGAGAGAGAGAGACTGGAGAGAGAGGAGAGAGAGAGAGAGAGAGAGAGAATTGTGTCAGAGAGAACACACAAGTAACAGTGATGAGGAGAGAGAGAGAGAGAGAGGACAGAGACAGACAGGGAGACAGAGACAGACAGAGAGAGGGAGAGGACAGGGACAGGGAGACGTAGAGAGGTAGAGAGGGGGGGAGTTGGCGGGTGGGGCAATGACTTTAAGCGACAGCTGAGTGCAGGTGGCAAATGTCCTGTGGACCACGTGTCTCGTGGCTGGTGAACTCGGAAAGTTTGTGTGCACACTGCAGGTGTCTGCGTCCTCCTTTCCCGTTCCATCTCCCTCTATCTCTCAGAGGAAAACAGTCCTGCTGCTGCTTTCCCTAACCATACGGGTTAATGGGTACCTGCTGTCGATGATGTTTCGACAGCTGAGGTTCTGGTTCCTGTGGTATTATTCTTTTTTGGTGCTGAAAAGTTTGCGCACTTTTGAGTTTCTCTGCGATTAAAGTTATGCAACTTTGATCTCTTCTACTGTTTCTGACCTCCACAATTTCTGTCCCAGAATGGAGTCTCAAGCAGGGGGACAGTATGGATCATAGGAGACGCATAGTGATGATAGCTTAACAATGGAAGCCAGCATACTACACATGATAAGTTTGGGATTGCATATACAGATGGGTGTTTTAGTTCGTTTCTTGGTGGCAGCTAAGTTTAAGTCCCAAGTCACTAAACTTACCCTTCAATGCTCTAATAGCGGGTGAGCTGTGGTGAGACAGCACTCCCCTTGCACATGCATCATGCATTACCTGAGGCACTGGGATAGCTTGTTAGCTGTACTGATTTGGAAAGAAGAACAATTTCATTTCTTTTCTAGGTGTTGTCCTCAGATTGTGACATGCATCTGAAAAGCAGACAGGAAGAAGACAATTCACGTGCGCAGTGTAATCGTTAAATAGTTACTGTGACTGTACTCCATGTTGAAATCTTTACTTCTTCTTTTGAAGTGTTTTTTTTTTCAGATCCTGAAGATTGTCACTGATCCCTGAAAAATACATTTGAAGATGGCAGTGGGATCCAGAGAAATACTGTTACAAACCGATGA
>JADBJO010006660.1:90000-91743 GCA_016801955.1 Conus betulinus | reverse complement strand
AAGAGGCTGTCAGACTTTAGGGGAGAAATCATGACATCAGAAAGAGAACAAACACAAAACAAGGCAAACAATCCATCTATAGTCATAATAATGAAGAGGAATTCCCCATCATGAATTATTGGATATCCTGCCACAGCAAACCAGTCCATGCTAGGAAAAAAACCATGTATTTTTGTGTAATTATATTCATTTCGGTTCAAAAGCAAGAATAACATTTATTCAAAAATGAACCCAACAGAAAGAAAAAAATGCACACAATGGCTATGTGGGCAAGACTCACCACATAGTGGACAGTTAGTACCCACACTGGACGATGTTCATCCTCTCACGACCTAGTCATCAGATTTCAACAGAAAACCTAGGATATTATGAACAAAATGCGATGGTTTTTGAGGATGAAAAGGCGATAAAATAAGCACGGTTTTTGAATATACAGTTGTTCTGGAAGGTCCTAGACATATCAACGACCTACACATTGGACAGAGAGAGAGAGAGAGAGAGAGAGGAGAGAGAGAGAGAGAGGAGAGAGAGAGAGAGAACGGCAAGAACGAAGAAAAAACTGATAATTGTAAAGGCTGATAAAAAAAAAAGACATGCTGAAACGGAGTCACACGAAAACCAATTACCAGCACTGCATTTCGAGAAGCAGTCCGAACAGAATAGGGGTCTATGGAAAAGATTCGTTACAAGCGAAGACTGGTTAATAAGTCTTGTAAAACAATTTAACAACACACAAAATTGTTTTTACAAAAATGAAAAAAAATACCACCGTCTTTACACGGTGAGAACAGATTAAAAAAAATTAGATAAACAAAAACTCGAAAGAATTAAGAAAAAAAGCAGAGACAACTCAGTCATTCCAATATTGAGATGAGGAGAAAAAGCAGTTTGGGGTCAGTCGATCAATGATAAAAAAAAGTACGGACAGACAACAGCAAAGAAACCCGACCTTTTCTGGAAGTGGTAAATGATGTTATGCTAATATGATTGTGTAAATGTACAGGCATATGTGCGAACACAGAGGCCATTGGAATGCAAAGTGATGAGATTAGGAAATGTAGGAGGACAGCGAGGGAAAGCAGTAGGACAGCGCCCATGAAAAGAACCCGGTAACCTCCATAAAAAAAAAAAAAATCATCAACTGGTTGTAGAGAATTGAACAACTGAAATCGTATGACTATTTACGGTCATGCTAAGGGGTAGAAACATGATCACGATAGATCGGAAAAGAATGGAAGAATGAACATTAGAGCAGCAGATCCTTATGATCCAAACACAATAAAATGATATGGAAAGTACACAGACGTATTGATGGAAACGATCTTGCAAATGGATAGTTGTGAGATAAGACATTTAGTTTGACAATTCCCTTTTGCAAGCTGTTGACAAGCTGTTAGCGTAATTACAGATGCAATCCAATCATAGTCCACCTGGATCACACACTGGCTTTTTTGTTAGTTTGTTGTGTTTTTGTTTGTTTTTTTTTCTTTCTTTCTTTTTTGTTTTTTTGTGGGCAAACTTCATTGGGAGAGAAAGCCTTTTTTTTAGACAAATAAATCACAAACACCATTTGAATATGCCATGCATTAAAATCATGACACAATGACAAACCTGTTTTCATCTCACAGGCAGATAGATCAGACCAGCGCTAGTGGTACTTGGCTCCAGCCTTAAACCTTGTATCAGCAGTCTTGTAGTCTGGTAACTATAAACAGAAAAGAGCTTTCAAATCAGAAAAAAAAA
>JADBJO010006660.1:77500-80000 GCA_016801955.1 Conus betulinus | reverse complement strand
TCTTCTGACAAAGTCCAGAGACTCGAATTACTTCTCCTTAAATTTGGAATTGGTGCAGCCTGTGCAGACTTGTTTTTGTACTCTGTCTGTCTGTCTGTCTGCTTGCCTGGTTGTCTGTCAGTCTGTCTGTCTGTCGATCCCCGTCTCTGTCTCTCTGTCTCTCTCTCTCTCTGTCTGTCCTTCCTCTCCTCTCTCTCTCTCTCTCCTCTCTCTCTCCTCTCCTCTCTCTCTCTCTCTCTCCTCTCTCTCTCTCTCTCTCTCTCACTCACTCTATGTCTCTCTCGTTAGTGTGTCGGCCACGCAGCAGCGCCAAATTTCCTGCTCATTAGCACGCTTTCGTGAACAGCACGTGACTTCTTGACGAATATCTCAATGTCAAACTTGAGTGCAGGAAATTTCCGCAAGGATCGCTGCAGCCAATAAAGATAAATAGGAAAGACAATCGCCATTGATCACGTCCGACAAGCAAGTGCTGGATGATTGTAAGTCACCATGAGTTTACTCTGTCATGCTGCAGACCTATTAAGTGATGAAGGAATGAAAAGCAAAAAGACAAAAAAAGAGAGAAAGAAAAAAGGGAGACAGAAAGAAATAAAGAAAAAAAAGTGTTTATGAATGTGTGAAAGCAGGAATACGATCTGGTGCAGCTTTAACATATTACATTAAATGTACTTCTGGTGTGAAACAGGGCGATGTCTGTAGTCCTGTCTTGTTCTCTTTATTTATTAATGAATTGACACAGGAAATAATACATCGTGGAAGACACGGTGCACATTCATAAACGATGTTTCTAGACATTTTTTCTCTCCTTTTAGCTGATGATGTGGTCTTGTTATCAGAAAAAGTGATAGGTTTACAAACTCAGTTGAACACTTTACAAAGTGTAGCTGTTTCATTACAGTTAAAGTCAACTTGGCAAAAAGCAACATAATTGTATTTAGGAAGGGTGGGTATCTTGCAGCGAGAGAAAAATGGACATACAACAGATCTATAATGCCTGTTGTTAATTCATATACGTATCTGGATATTTACTTCTCCACACGTTTGAGTTTTGCCTTTGCTTGCAACGATTTAGCAAACACAGCAAAAAAAAAAAATGCGCTATTCTGCATTATGAAAAAAAATATCCTCACGAAAGAAACGATTCTCTTACTCTGTTCCTGAAATTGTTTGGTTGCCAGATTCAACATATATAATACAGAGCTAAAATGTGGGGCCTTCATGCTGCCGCTGTGCACTGTGAAAAAAAATCCATCTGTTTGCCTTCCCCCAGCTATCCACCCGTTACACCTCTACTCTCATCTCTCCCTTAATCTCATGCGCACTTGCTTTCCCCTTTCTGCTCCCAACACCTTCCACCCACTGCTAGCTTCCCCCCATCCTCTCTCGCTCCCTGTCTTCGTGTTTGTCCTTCTGAGAAAGTCCAGAGACTCGAATTACTTCTCCTTAAATTTGGAATTAGGGCAGCCTGCGCAGACTTGTTTTAAACTCTTTCTGTCTCTCCTGTCCCTCTGGGTTTTTTTTTGTCTGTCTGTCTGTCTGCTTGCTTGGTTGTCTGTCTGTCTGTCTCTCTGTTTCACTGCCCCCCCCCCCCCCCCCACCCCCCCCCCCCCCCCCCCCTCACACACACACACACGTCTGCTTGTCAGTCTGTCTGTTGATCTCTCTCTCTCTCTCTCTCTCTCTCTCCCCTCTCTCTCTCCTTCTCTCTCTCTTTCTCTCTCTCTCTCTTCTCTCTCTCTCTCTCTCTCTCTCTCTCTCTCTCTCTCTCTCTCTCTCTCTCTCTCTATGTCTGTTGTGTTTGTCTGTCTCTCTCTCCTCGCTGATTTTCTGAAGGTCCTTTCTCCCCAGTGCTTTTTTTTTTTTTTTTCGTAATATCACGTGAAAAACTGCACACACTGCCCTCTCAGTTCTCTGTTCTTGTTCCTGTTGTGTGGATTGCTGACACTGAAAAAACTAGACAGTGCCTGTTTTATTCTGGGACGTGTCTTTGCCCATGTGGCTTTTAAAATGCAGTCTGAGTCATGTTTTTAATGTTGTCTTAAACTATGTTGTCTCTGATGTTTTTTTTAATCAAAGGGTGATGAATCTAGCACAGCCTAATTTGATCAGCCATGACATGTGAAGATGGTCAGCTACCAGTCAGAACATGATTCTGTTCCATGTTTGCTTATCAGAAGTGTTTTCTTTCTTTTTCATGTTTCTTTCTTGCTGTGATCAGACAAGATTGATGTTCTCCTCTTGTCTATGTTTTGACAGCATTGAGAAGGTTCTGTATGGTCGGTCGTGACCCGAATAGTGAAACTGAAAATTTTGGATTTCTGTCTTGTTCTCTCTGTCTCCGTCTCTGAGTCTTTTTCGCATACAGAGAGAGAGAGAGAGAGAGGAGAGGAGAGGGAGAGAGAGAGAGAGAGAGAGAGGAGGAGAGAGAGAGGAGAGAGTAATAGACCTCCATCCTACAAAAGATGTTTTGCCACAGCTTTCAACTCTTATTTTTTTT
>JADBJO010006660.1:67500-72500 GCA_016801955.1 Conus betulinus | reverse complement strand
CAATTGAAAGCCAGGTATACTGAATTTTGGGCAAAGGGAAAAGACAAAATACAGTCGTTTAGAGTTTTACAATGTCATCAAATCATCTGAATATCATATTGAATATTACTTGTTGACTGATATGGACAGTACGAAAAAAAAACAAGCACTGTTGTAAATTGCGTGTTAGCTCGCATGACTTAAATGTTGAGAAAGGTCGTTATGCAGGTATACCACGAAATCAAAGATTTTGTGTATAGCAGTGTATGTGAAAATAGAAGACGAATTTCATTTTTTAGATGATTGTAGAATATTTTATGACTTAAGAACAAAACTAAAGACACAAGTAGAACAGATGCAAGATCTAACGGATGACCCAGGAAAAAAGAATATTTTGTGTCAACGACTTCAAACCAACTTTCAAGGCAAACTTTATCGTGCTGCGTTAACACGTAACTTCTATTTTCCAGAAAGGACGGTTTGCATTGCCTTGAGGTTAAGAAGTGCATGAGGGGAAGGGGGGTGGGGGGGATAGGGATGGGAAGGAGCGGACCCAGGAACGCTGAAGGTGTTAAATGTCAGAAGCAAAAAGGAGGCATGCTGGACTGGGAACAGAACACTTTACAGGGAAAAAAGGAAAAAAAACCCAATGGACCACAAAAAACGGTAACCTACGACAATAAAGCCAAAAAGCAGACACACCAGGATGAACGGGGAAGAGAGAGAGCAAGAGAGAGAGTGAGAGGGAGAGAGATGAGGAGGAGGGGGTGAATAAGATGGACGAGAGAGGAGAGGGGGGGAGTAGAGGACGTGAGAGAGGGAGTTGATAGACGGAGGGGAGAGAAGAGAGAGGGAGAGGAGGGGAGAGAGGGTGAGGGCGCGAGGCAGACGGAAACGACCTGTTCGAAGACGGCACGTGTCCGACGGAAGACACCGATGACTGGACGTGCGCAACCCGATGAGATGAGTATAGACCGGAGTCAGGATTCGCAAGTTAGCAGGAGTTCTACCTCATCTGAGTACGTCCACCTATTCTGTCTGAACGTCCGCTTTTTTTTTTCTTTCTTTTCTATTTTCGTCCCTCCGATTTTTCCCCTCTCCTGCCCCCTTCCCCCCCCCGAGGACTCGCCTGTGTTCCACTTTTTTTTTTTGATGGTCCCTTGTAGATTTTCCTTTTTTTTTTCTTTTTTAACCCCCCTACGCGGAACATGAGTCCCCTTAGACCCCCCCCTTTCCACGATTTCGCGTTGTTCCCACCTTTTTTTTTTTTGAGAGCGCTATATAAGAATGAGGAGATGATGGACACGTCTACTTGTGATATCGACAGTTTAAATGGTCATTGCAATCGAAGACACTGCTGTTTTACTACCACAACAATGATAAATAGCCATGAATGTGGGCGGTATGTAAACTTAACACACAGCGCTACATGTCCACCTTTGTCTCCAGATCAGTCCAGCCTTCGCAAGCTGTTCAGTTCTGCAGCATTACCCAGGATGTCCTAACGCTGAGTTCCCCCAAGACACCATTTATTACAGGTCTGGTACACAAGCATTCTACTACAAAGACTGAGCACACTGCGCTAGCAATGTCACCTACTCGATACCATTGAACTCCCTGCGAAAAAAAAAAAAAAAATACACAGAGTCAAGATAACTTGCTACAGGATCAACTCGCATAGGGACCTCATCAATGCTTCTACCTCCCTGTCTCCGTTATCCCTGCAACGATGGGTTGCTATTGTAAATGCAGATGAAGACCGCCACGTTCTCCAATAATCACTTGTTGACTATTTTGACAACAACTTAGATGCACACAACAGGGTCCAGCTCCAGCTCATTGGTATGGTAGGTAAATGTTGAGAGCAAATCGCAAACAACCCAGCGGGCCCCCCACCTGCGCACCACACACACCCCCAACGGTCTGCAAAGACATTGCATGGAAGAACTCCTACACTCCCTCATGCAATGTATCGTGTAGTAAACCAGGCTCAAAGGACATGCATGTAAAGTGCTAGCCAAGAAATCCGTCCAACATTTTTTTAAAGACGCATCCATGGAATAACCCTCTATTGTCTAAACCCCCTCCCCTCCCCCCCCCCCCCCCCCCCCCCTCCTTTTTTTTTGTTTTTGTCCTTTTTCTTTTCATAGCTAAAAGCGCACTGAACAACGCCAGCCTGGGATTTTAAAAAAAACAAAAAAACAAAAACAAACAAAAAAAAACCTACGACATAGATATAAAGCTGAAGGGACTCGGTGCTTAGGATTTCCAAAACTTCCCTCTGAAAAGTAGCAGGAATTAAGTGTGCAAGCGTTGGCTGGGGAAGGTTGGGGGGTTGGTGACGGGTGGTGGGATTTAAAAGGGGGCTAGTAAAAGAAGGGGATGGTTGGGGGCATTTGTGTGCGGATCTGTTGAATGTTTTTTTGTTGTTGTTGTGTTGTTGTTTTTGTTTTGTTTGTTTTTTTGCTCGAAGAAATGCAAGTAGGCCACAAACACAAAGGCACACACACACACACACACACACACACACACACAACACACACACACACACACACACAAACACACACACACACACACAGCACACACACGCCCGCACACACACACGCGCGCACGCGCGGGCGCATGCACACATAGACACACTCTACACACAGACACATACAGAGAAGAGCAGAAAGAGAGAGAGGAGGGGGGGGGGCGGCCGGGAGAGAGGGCGGGGGGGGGGAGAGAGAGAGAGAGAGCGAGATGAGAGGAGGGGCGAGAGAGATTGGTGGGAGAGAGGGAGCGCGGAGGATGAGAGAGAGAGAGATGAGAAGGGGTAGAGGAGTGAGAGAGAGAGAGGAGAGAGCGAGGAGAGGGAGAGAGGATCGAGTGTGAGTAATAAAATCCGTCCTTCAGTAATGCCTCTATAAAAATCCGACACGGTAATGTGCACTGCTTAGTGTTCAAATGCTGTTTTCCAAAAATGATTGGCATGCCTGAGAGGTTAAGGTTAGGAAGTGAAGTGGAAGAAAGGCGAAAGGGAATGATGTGGGAAGGGGGGAGGGGGGAGGGGGGCGGAGGGGGGGGGGGGGGGGCAGGGGAACCTGTGCGGAAAAGGAGCAGGGGTAGACACGGGATGATGTTAAATGCCAGAAGCAAAATGAGATCTGGAGGGCGAAAAAAAAAAGAAGAAAAACAAAAAAAAAAAAAATGGCAGACGAAAAAATATTAAAACAGGAAAGCAAAGCAAGAGAGAGAATTAGGCCAAACATAACAATGAAGAGGAGAGGAGAAGAGACGGAGAGGAGGAAGCTGGAGACGAGAGAGAGAGCGAGACGACGAGAGGGGACAGAGGACAAGAGGGAGAGGACTGTCTGTGCAAGGGGTCTTTAAGAGAGACAGGAGAGAGACAGACGAAAGACACAGACACACACACACCTTACACAACGCGCGCGCGCGCGACGCGCCCGAGAGCACACCACCACACACACCACACACACACACCCCCCACACACCCACACACACACACACACCTCACTTGCACACAGCAGAGAGAGGGGAACGGCGAGAGAGAGGAGATGGAGATGAGCCGGAGGAGAGAGGAGAGCAAGGAGGACCCGACCTCTAAGGGAAAGGACGAGGGGAACAAGGAGGAGGGGAGGAGAGAGAGCAAGGACTCTGAGGAGTGAGACAAATAGAGGAAGACATGCTCACCGAGTCCCAGACGCGTTATCTTACAGACAGACAGACAGATATGTTCCCCTCCCGAAATTAAAAAACGTGATAAGATTATTGCAATGCTCTTCTTCTAGATGTACATGCAGCCTCGCTCCTTGCCTCTGTGAATGCTCAGACACAGCCTATCTACAAGGTGCCAACGCGACATCGTACACCTGGTCCCTCGAGGAAATCACCCTGGCTCAAAACTGAGCGCAGGGATTCAGTAAAAAAAAAAAAAAAAAAAAAAAAAAAAAAAAAAATCCACCTGCCAGTGTTACAAGTTGACTTGCCAGTGAAACGCCTATCTTTCTGACTACTGGCTAGTTTAATAACCCAGCAGCCATGACACAGGGCAGATGATGGTCTCACACATTGAGCGTTGTAGCTTGTGTCGCACTCTGCTCTGAAGCAGCAACGTTAACAGGGTAGAAACGCATGCTTCCTTTCACAGTGTATGCTGTCGCGAACCAGGCTCAACAGACCACACACGCTTAGGCCGTGCCGGCTAAGAACGCAGAACAACATTTCTACAGACATATGCATCGAGTGGACAGATTCTCCCGCCTCTCTCTCTCTCTCTCTCTCTCTCTCCTCTCTCTCTCTCTCTCTCTCGTCCTTCCTCACTCTCTCTTCTCTCTCTCTCCCTCTCTCTCTCTCTCTCTGCGTCTTCTCCTCCTCTCTCTCTCTCTCTCTGTCTGTGTGTGTTGTGTGTGTGTGTGTGTGTGTGTGGGTGTGTGCATGCGTGTGTGTGTGTGTGTGTGTGTGTGTGTGGTGTGTTGTGCGTGCGTGCGTGCGTGCGTGTGCGTGCGGCGTGCGTGCGTGTGTGTGTGTGGGTGTGTGTGTGGGTGTGTGTGTGTGTGGTGTGTGTGTGTGTGTGTGGTGTGTTGCCATCCTAACTCAGAGCGCACTGAACAAACACCAAATTGAGATTAAAAACAAGATGCAAAGCATATAAGCGTACTCCCCCAGTTAATCCTGAATACGCATGAGGTATTCCATAAAGAGGAAAAAAAAAACCGTCTTGGGCTTGTGTAGCCATTAGTAATGGCTATTCTGTTTAAACATCAGCCATCATCTGTGACCTATAATGAACATACTTACAAATTTCAGAAACGATCCGATAAGAACTTTCTGAGATTTTAAAGAAAAAAAAAAAAAACATCAAGGGCCGTTAGTAACGGCTATAACGGTAAACTAAAGCATCGGGCATCATCCGTGACCCATAATGAACATACCCACAAATTTTCAGAGAGATCGACAAAGTGCTTTATGTGGTATTCCACAAAGAAGAAAAACCCGTTATGGGCCGTTATAGCCGTTAG
>JADBJO010006660.1:52500-55000 GCA_016801955.1 Conus betulinus | reverse complement strand
AACACTAAAAACCTACACAGAAATAGGAATTTTGCCTTTTGCCAAAATATGAAACTTGCTTCAGCAAAATATATATTAAGGAGTCATTCAACGCAAAATTCATGTATCAAGGAAATTGGTTTAAAATCAGAAATACATTTTCCAAAGCGAGCACAGAGTTTTGACTCTGTAAAAAACTATAGGCTCCTATACGTCCCAATTATTTACAGATGCTGGTGTTGAACCCCAAACAGTAGCTCCGCAAACGAGTTACAGTAATATTCCTCAATGGGAGCTTAGTAAGGCTAATTACGATATTAATTATACAGATTTAAGGAAAAGTGATGGGACCATGCTGCCAACATATGTCAAGGCACATATAAATGAAAAAGTATATAAATCATCTCAAAATATATACAGATGGTTCTGTACTTGAAAATCATTTATCAGGTGCTGCATTCATTATTCCATCATTAAAAATAGAGAAATCGTTTCACATTGGAAAAAAAACTTTCTCTGTATTCACAGCAGAGCTAATTGCTATTATTATGGCACTGAACTATCTTCTTACTTTCCATATACGATATTTCAAATATTATTTTTTGTGTCGATTCAAAGTCTGTCTTACAAGCTTTACAATATCTCATACAAGAGTGAGAGGAGAAATGATATCTGAGATATATACCATTTAATTCATTTTTTTGTCTTTACGTGGTTCTTCTATTGACTTTTGTTGGATTCCATCACATTGTGGTTTAGCGCGGCAAATGAAAGGGTTGATCGGTTAGCCAAAAATAGTGCAGCTAAGAAAAAGAGCTTTACAAAAATAAATATTCCTTTATCCTTGTATGAAAATTATAGTCTTTTAGGTAAAGCATCATGGGATTCGGTGATACGAAGACAAAAAGAGTGTTCAAACATAATAAAGGACAAACAAGGGAAAATTCTTTAAGAATCTTGTAAATATAAAAAACGGGACACAATCTCCATCAGGAGCGGATTTTGAAGAGTCTGATCTTTAGACTCAGACTTGATGCATACAAAAAAAATACTGTAAAAATGTCACTTGCATTTGTGGCCAAAATATTACACCATTCATGTCATCTTTCTTTGCAGAAAATACTAAAAAATATTTACCCACTTGGCTATTAAGTTTGAACCCATCAATTGCGAATTTCTGGGACATTTTTGGGAACGAAGCGAAGGCTATAGAAGCTGTTAGGGCAATTGTTAAGAGTCCAGTTGGACATTTACTTTGATTCTCGAGTTACTTTGGATTTATTTTTATTATTATTTCAATGGTTAAAAATGTTTTGTTTTCTTTAAAAAAATGTTCAGATATGAATCCAGGCTAAAGACACACACACACACACACAACACACCGGCCTGTTTGTTTGCCTATTCGTTTGTCTCTTATTTTTGTCTAAGATCACTGTAAAGTGGATAGACATTAAATTAAAGAACGAACACACACACACACACACACACACACACACACACACACACACACACACACACACACACACTTGACAACGCCTGGCTATCAACAACCCAGATCGTTTTGTGTCAGATGCTCGTCTGTGCCCAAGAGGGGATTCCCCGTTTTTTTTTTTGTTCCAGAGCACCTGACACAGCGGGTCACTGCTTGTGCATGACCCTGGAGCAACAAACGACAATTTTCGGTGCGCTAAGTTTGAACACCAAAGCAGTTGAGTCTGGGGATTATGAACCAAAGTGTACATCACAGGGTTCTGTTCGCAAAAATGAACAGAAAATGTAAATATGGATATTTAAGTCGGTTGGCATCGACATATTACAAATTATACTTAACAAACACTACAAACTTTGCCCCCACCACTCCACTCAGCTGTGATCCTGGTCCAAACTGAGCAGCTGTCAAACACACAGCCACACATTTGCCTGCATGGTTGTGTAGTTGTTCTGCATGTGGTACAAAACTCCATGACTGGATGGCTATCCATAGATTGCCAGTCACGACAGCTTGAAACTAGTCATACAATGCGTTCATTGCATACTTATCGATCTGTCTTTCATTTTCTCCCACAGTATTCTTTTTTTTCTTCTTTTCTAATTGTGTGTTTTTTCTTCGTGTGTTAGTTATTGCCTTTTCATCCCCATTCTGCTTCCTTTTTTCCGTAGGCCCATTTTCCGTTTTATACTGGTTTCTTTTCATGCATTTGCATTCAGTTCCTTCCCTCTTTTAATCGGCCTGCAGAATAACACTGTAAAGGTTATACTGAATTTTGAATTATACTACAGTTTGTAGGTCATGACCAAGAAACGTTTTCTTTCCTTTTCATCTGCACTGGATTATTGAATCATATGGGAAATCCTCTTGATTTTTTTTTCCCACTGGCTACACTTGATTTTTGTCATTGAGGTGTTCGTCACGAAGTCATTTAGTGTTCAGGAAAGTCTGCTAATGAGCAAGAACTTTGGCGTTGCTGCGTGCCTGACATACTAACATGGGGTTGTGCGAGAGAGAGAGAGAGAGAGAGAG
>JADBJO010006660.1:22500-47500 GCA_016801955.1 Conus betulinus | reverse complement strand
TCGTCCAAGCTGTGAAAGCCTGGGGGGATATGGCCCAACTCGCGGAACTCGGGTAGATTAAGGCTGCTAACAGACACACGGTTTATTCCTGCTGTTGTAGAACCGTGAATAACAAGGAACGCGCCCATCCCTAGTCCTATTTCCGGGCGTGCAGAGTGGCTTTAAGTAGATACTTCAGGAGACAGGTAAAGACAGGCAGATTCAGCTTTCATTGTCATTACCGACATGGAACGAGGAGAGAGGCGCTAGACTGGTTGGTTTCATTCCAGAAACAGAAGAAATGAGACGTCGGGAAATTGTGCTTACGTCACGGAGGCGCACGTTCTCCAAGTCATGGAAACGTTTTACGTTGAACAAAATTGAATCTAAAAAAAAGAAATATAACGACAAGATCAATGATGTTAACCGCAAATAGACGACGGTGGGAATGGAATGGATGTATCGGAGAGGATTGAGACAGGGGCACGCAAGAGATAAGGCAATGCATGGGTTCAAGGGAAAAAAGAAAAAAGGTAAACTGCACAGAACGATGTTAGCTGCTAGTGAGAATTATGTCGCAAGATTTCGAGACAATAATGGGATGCTATGGAAAATACAAGGAAAGAAAAAAAATAAAATAAAAAGGAGACGACTTTATAGAAAGGTTAAAAAATGCAGTAAATATAAACTAATAAAAATGAGACGACTTTATAGAATGGTTAAAAAATGCAGTAAATATGAAATAACGATTAAAGCAAAGAGACAGAAAAAAAGAATAGGCTTACATAGAAAAGACAGAAACCTGAACAGGTCATAAAGGCAGATTAATACATTTAAGAGTGAAAATCAGTGAAAGGGATAAAAAAAGAAACTCACAGTTAACACAAAGGGTTATACCAGTACCGTCCGCAATTGGGGGATACAACTCATTTTGAGGTAGCTCTCAACACCCTCATGAGAAGTGGAACTGCATGGTTTGTGTTTTGCTGGGGGAAAATAAAGCATTATTAAGCGGTGGGAAACTGACTGGCTGAGAAGAGAAAACATGAGCAGTCAGAATAGATGCCGGTTGGACATTTGACGAACAAACGTTAACTGGGAAGGAAAATAGATCGGTACCCTAGGCTCTTTTGTAGGATTAGCAGTGTTTGTGTACTACCATGGAAACACACTGATCGAAAGTGGACAGGTTGGAGAGAGGGACTGAACTCGCGAAATAAAAGGTCCATGCCTAGTTTAGTGCTGTGGACGAGTTTTGGTCCAAGTCGTATGCCTTTAATTTGAGAGCCTCGTTCTGAGAATACACAGTTGTGATGGCAACCGTCAAGAAGACCTGAGTCAATGCAACAGTTATTGCCACATCAACATGACTTGAACGTTTCTGTTGTATGAAGCCATGCAACAAACATTCTACAACCCCAAGCAGTCACAACACCACACCTATGTACAGGATGTGGCTATATTACAATAGTGGCCAGTGGAATGGGAAAGTCAACGTAAATACCGAGAAAGACTGGGAATAACAAGCGCGGTGCGACCACCTTCTTCCTATTCCCAGTGTACGAAACATCTTTACATGGACATTTGAGGAGTGAATCGATCAGTATAGACAGACTCAACCTTCACTGTTATGACTCAAATTTAAATGGAGCTGAGCGCGACATTAGTCAGCTGAACAAATCAAGATGATCAATGAGTGCACGCATACATTAGGGAAGAAAAAAAAAAAAAAAAAAACGACGTGTGAACTGAACTTTGTGAGCTGATGGTGTACGAACGGGTCATACAATTATCAGCATGGGGAAGACACGGGAATATATCTGGAAGAAATTGCCGTATTGACCGAAATCAAGGGGTGGTTGTTTAGAATTGTAGACACTTGTCGCCCAGGACTGCATCCCAGACCGAGTAAATTGCTTGGGGTACAGTACCCCTGGCCAAAGGACAGAGAAGGAAACGGACAGGGAGAGTAACATAGCTCCAGCAGGAAGGTACACTGTGGAAACAGGCGAAACGTGACAGCTTGCATTTCCCATTGCCTAGAACAGAATGATTTTATATCATAATTTGCATTTAAGACAATGAAATAAGCGAAAGGGTCAAAAATGAAATGACGGTTGAAAAAAAAAGATTTACTGAAAAGACAATAACTACAACAGAAAATATAATCTTGAAATAGAATATCCGGGAAGAAGACTTTATAAGTTTATGTAGAAGCGATATAGAAGTGAATGGATCACACAGGAGGTAAAAAATACAGTGGTTGATTTTTTTTTTTTTTTTTTTTCAAATTGCCGAAAACTGATCTGAGGGACAAACTGGTCCATTTTGGCTGTGACTTCATTGAGTTAAGAAAGCGTTACAGAAAAGAAGGGGGATTTAACGTCTTGTCAATATAAACTGGAGATACAACCCATTTTAAGATATATCAAAACTCCTTCATAAGAAGTGGAACTGGATGGTGATGTTTTGGTGAAGGAAACTACACGCAGCATCAAGCAAGCAATGCAAAAACGGTGCGAGCAGGGAGAATGTTTGGGACGAGAGAAGTTAAACTGAAACGAAGAAACTGCCGTCAAACGCCATGGGAAATGACCTGGCTGCGAAATGAAACCATGAACAGTCGGAATAGATGCCGGCTGAAAAAAAAAAAAAAAAAGAAAAAAAAAAGGAATTGGGATGGGAAAACAGATCGGGACCCGCGGCTTTTGAATAACATTAGCTATGTTTATTTACTACCATGGAAAGACATTGGTCGAAATTTGAAAACTTAGGGAGAAGGAATGAACTCACGAGCTGTAATAAACATGAATGTTCACTGGTTGTGTTTGTTACTTTGAAATAGTCGCAAGTGGAACGTAAAGACATCTATCGGGAATGAGCGATGACGTAGCGTTACTAGGGGTCACGGGGTACGGCGGCCATGTTGGAAGGCAAGCCGGCTGGCAAGCGCTGCAGAACAAAAGAAGTCATTCCAGTGTTAAACACGGCGGTATATGGAGAAAGTGAAAGCAAAAGAGAAAGTTAGCTATGCTGACAAACTTGACGACGTGCATCGGCGTCGTTATTTCGAGAAATTGGCTGTTATTAACGGCTTCGACCCGTACAAATCCAACGAAAGGGACTGGTCAACGGACCCAAACAAACTTCCTCCGCTGGAATTCGGCGACCTATATAATTATGTTGTACTTGGAAAGAGCGCTTACACAGCGAATGAATTCAAGGTGTACAAGGCACTCGACGCTCATGTGCACTTCACAAACGGATGGGTGCAACAGCTGAAGATCCATGTTCCAGAGAACTGCACAAACACCGTCGTCAGTGCTAAGGTAAGTGCAAGTCATTGAATTCATTGCGACTTTCCCAGATATCTAGATGAGTGTGTGTGTCACACTGTGTGTGTGTGTGTGTGTGTGTGTGTGTGTGTGTGCGAGAGAGAGAGAGAGAGAGAGAGAGAGAGAAGATGCTAAAAATAGATAAAATGCAGATAGTTTGTTGATATATATTATAATTTTCAAGAGAGAGATCACCACATCATCCACTGCCCAGATTTCTTTCCATCCCCACCCTAAGAAGAGAGAAGTGGAATGACTCCATTCCTCCGACCTTGTCTGAGAACAAGAGGTAGATGCCATCAAGGCTCACGGAGTACTGATCATCATTAACATTTTCTTTCCTCTTCTGACCCCTAATCTGGATGAGAAGGAAAAAAAAAAAGGAAAAGATATAATAAAATGTTGGATCATTTTCCTGTCAAAACCAAGAATAAAATGTGCTGTGTGTGTGTGTGTGTGTGTGTGTGTGTGTGTGAGGGGGGGGGGGGGGGGGTTTGTGTGTGTGTGTATGTGGGGAGGGGGGGGGGTGAGTATGGGTTGGTATGTGTGTGAGAAAAGTACCATATCTTATGCCACGTTCATCACTAGGCCGCGTTGTGTTGAATTATGAATGACCTTGTGATCCGCTCTTTCTCTTCTCTTTCTTCTTCTTCTTTTTTTCTCCTCTTCCTCCTCCTCCTCCTCTTCTTCTTCTTTTTCTTTATTTTTCCCCTCTGTCCCTCATATATATTTTTTTTCTTTCTTCTTCTTCTTTTTTTATATCTCTTTTATCACTACTATTTATTCCTTAGATATGGTTGTGAAGATATGTATTTTTGTTTCGTGAATTTGTCAAAATATGTACTATGTTTTTGAAGATTAAAAAAAAAAAACTAAAAAAAAATAAATAAATAAAATAAAATGTGCAGCTGTACCCCCCCCCCCCCCCCCTTGCTTCTCCCCCCCCCCCCCCCAAAAAAAAAAAAAAAAAAAAAAAAACCCACACATATACATACACTTAGAGATGATATCATAATACATTATGATGTAGTACAGTGATGACATCATAAAGTTATGATGTAATATTTACAGATGATGTTTTCTAACAATGATGTTCTCTGAATGGTTTTTTATCAATCACTGCAAAGTTCTCTAAAGATTTTGACTAATAAAATATTCATTTAATTATTTTACAGCAAATGTGTGTGGTACCATCATTATATCAATATCTTTGGGAAGGTTTCATCAATATCTATCAACCTGCCAAGTGTAATACAACTAGCTTGTGTAATTGCTGAGAAAATGCCAATGTTAAAGTTTACCACAGACACACGCACGCACACACACACACACACACACACACACACAAAACGGACAGACGACCGAATCAGGATGATTAGACTCACTTCGTGATACTCCGTGAGCCAAAAATGAAGTAATATTGCATTGTGCGAGGCAAATTTTTTTTATTGTTAATTTGTTATGGTGAAGTGCGGCAGAATACTTCATCCTGATGAAGCTCGCTGCCTACTTACAAGAAGAAGTCTGAAGAGGCATTGTTTTTTAAGTCTATAATGTGGCATTTATTATATCAAGTAAGCCTAGTGCTTGTATACATATCTATACAGAGCATGTATACAGTGCATTCTTTACCTTGAAGTTGGAACATGTATAAAATTTGCTTTGTGTGCATGTGTGCAGGTGCTGCATTCTCAGAGCCTGAATGACAAGCCGCTCAACCCGTGGGTGATTGTGGACACGTCTGGGGCTGTGTCCTTGCTGCACACTGTGACTGCATGGCTGGCCTCGCAGAGGCCTGCACACATATCGGTGGTTTGCTCTTCAAGATGGAGTATGTGGTAAGAGTAGGAGAGAGACCAACTGTGACTGGAGTTCCTGCATACTGGATGGTTCCCAACAGTGTGACCAAAGTGGAACCACAAGTAGGTTATAAAATAGACTATACCACTGCATCAGCTAAAAAGAAATTACTGGACACAGCAGTTGGTGGTGACCAAATACCAGTGCAACAGTTAGTGCGGACAGGTGCAGGTACAAACAAGACTATTCCAAAAAGCACTCGGGAAGACTTCCAGGCACTTGTCAGGGACTTGCATGCAACTGGCGACAGTGCTGCTATTCTGCGTGTGTTGCCTGACTATTGTCAACAGTTTAAGGATCCTGTGCAGCCTGTGTGCATGCCCAAATCTGTGAGAATTGTCCGGAACTCTGCATGTGAGAACATGAACCATGAAGAACTTTTGCAGTACTGCGAGGTTCAAAATGTTTCTGCAGTGTATAATATGACTGAGAAAGAAGCTACCAGGGTGGAGCGTGAGACAAAAGAACAGTTCAGATCTCCTGCCTGGTTCAGTATGAGAGCGGGCCGAGTGACGGCATCGCAAGCACATGCAGTTTGCACATTTGACTTGCAGAAGCCAGCAGTTACAACTGTCAAAAATGTCTGCTACCCTAGCTCCAAGAAAGTGGTGACACCAGCAGTCAAGTGGGGGACTGACAATGAAGAAAAGGCAAGAACAGCTTACTTACAGCATGCCAAAAAAGAACACTTTGGTTTTTGTCTTGAGAGGTGTGGCTTCTTCATTAATCACCAAATGCCATACCTTGGTGCTTCACCTGATGGAATTGTGTCCCATGTGAATGTTGTGGTAAGGGGTGCTTAGAGGTGAAATGCCCCTACAAGTACAAAGACAGCAAGATATCTGATGGCTTCCCTGACAAGACATTTTGTCTCTGTGAACTAAATGGCCAGACAGCATTGAAAAAGACAAGTCCATACTATTACCAGGTCCAGTGCCAGATCTTAGTGACTCGAACAGATTTTTGTGACTTTGTTGTCTGGACAAGCTCTGATTTTGCAGTTGTTCGCATTGAACCTGATGCCGCGATGCAGGAAAACAATAAAGCAGAAAGCTTCAGCATTCTGCAAGAGTGTTGCTCTGCCAGAAATGGTGGCAAAGTATTTCACAGTTCATGCATGCGGAACTTCACGTAAACTTGAGTCAGCATCTAAAAAAAAACTCGCATTGCATGAATAGCATATAAATTTATTCAGCATATGATTATGAATAGCATATAAATTTATTATTATTGTTCATATTATCATTATAACGTTTGGTTTTCTCAAACTGTTTCAAATTTTCATAATGACTATACAATTTGTACTTTTGCCAAAATATTAACACAAGTATATTCATTGTCAACCTGCACTAGTTGTGCACTGTATGTAGTCCCTAGAAAATGCTAATCTTTTGTCATGGTAGTAGATTTCTTTTCTTTTTTAGGCCAAAAAAAAAAAGTTGTGAAAATGCTGATCTTTTGTTTGGCAGCGTATGCTTTTTTTTCATATAATCTTTAACTTTTTCTAAGGTTTGTGTGGACTTGGCTGGAAATGTATTGTGAATGTAAGCCAACATTAATATTTAATGACATAAATGAGAACGTACTGTTTGGTTAAATGTATTACTACAGTGGAACCTCTACTTAACAACCTTTCAAATGCCATAAACAAAACGGTCGCATAATTGAGGGGTCGCCCAGAGAGGTGAAAAAGGGTAAGAAATAGAAGGGGAAATTTTTTTCGGTCCCAGAAAAGTTGTGGTAACATACAGGGAGTCGCATAATTAAAGGGTCGTTAAGGAGAGGTTCCACTGTACTATACATTTACATTTTCCGCAAAGTCCTGTATGTTTTTTAAAAAAGGAAGTTTTTGGTTTGAATCTCTTATGTGTGTGTGTGTGACTGTGTGTATGTGCTGGCTGCGTATGTACTGTGTGTGTGGTAAATGTGTATGTGAGTTAAGGATAGCTCAAGAGAAAATTCTTGTTTCTACTGAAGAACAGGATTCCAATTCATCCAAGGAGAAACTAGGATTCCAGTTTACACTGGAAAATATCCAGTCAAAGCTGAAATTCTAGTCTGACCTTCAGAAGAAAGAAAATTAGAGAATTAAAGATTTTTTCCCCCAGGAGGATTTGTCCCAGAAAACTTCTGTGACAAACATTGCATATCATATTTGTGTGAATCAACAGTAACAGGGAAGTAAACAGAGGCAAATTGGAAGATTTAAGGTTTTATTCATCCTTTTCTCATTTCTTTTTTTCAACATCCTTAGATTCCTGTATAGTACAACCACTCACTTCATTCATCCATCAGCATTTTGTTCTTAACAGTTGTAATACACGTTACATATTTCCACATGGAGATGTACAAGATGAAAAAACAAAGAGTGTGTATAATTATCTGTATCCTTTTTTTATACCTTTTAGCAGATGGTGAGATTGTGTGTTTGTATATATGTCTGTGTACAAGATATAAGAAAGCTTTATTGTCTGTAACATTGAAAACATGCACAGAAATTTGTCTTTTGCTTGCTGATCTGTCTATAGTGTCTATAGTGTCTCTCTCTCTCTCTCTCTCTCTCTCTCTCTCTCTCTCTCTCTCTCTCTCTCTCTCTCTCTCTCTCTCTCTCTCTCTCTCTCTCTCTGTGCAGTTGCCACTGCATGCAGGAAATTCAGACAACACTTGGACAAATATTAGTTAGGCACAGCAGACATGCACTAATTTGTCAAGGAAGGTCAACTCTTCATCTTTGCAAGGTAAGACCATTTATGGGCAAAGTGTTTGTCAGAAGTGTGTACTTTCCCACCACATTTCCAATCACTCTTTCCACATGTATTCTAAGGTGAGCAAGCTTTCTTGTTGCTTCCACATCTTTGGCCTGCATCTGGCATTTCCCCCTGGTAAATGCTGGAATAAACACTTCTGCACACATAAATCCAACACTTTCCTGGATATCAAATCCACGGTCAGCTAGTATTTTGTCTCCTGAACAAGCTTGTCCAAGAAACCACTGTCTTCTGTCACAAACTTGTCACTTGCTCGGCCTCCATAGCCTTTTGATAAAAAGGAAATCACACCCTGAGGGGTTATACCAATAAGATATTTAATTGTGTTGTTGTGTTTGTAGTGTGAGAATGTTTGAGCTCTGGCTTTGAGATTTGAAGTCTCTCTATAAAAATTTCAAAACAGTCAATGATCACAGCCACATTTGACCAAAGGCCTCAACAAACTGGTGGGGCATACTGCACTTTAAAGAGTCCCTGTCAGGCCAGTACACAAAACATGACAATCTGCTGTACAGGACAGACACAGTTTCAATAAAAGTGTTCGAAATTGTGGTTCTATGCACCTCAAACATATAGGCCAAGTGCTGAACTGGCAGATTCAAGCGCAGTCTCATCAGTGTCATCATCAGCATCTGGAAAGGTGATAATAAACGCCTGGTTCCCTGTGGCAGAAACGCGGCTAAATGATTAAGCACAACTACCAGTGTTGCAAAACTTGGCAAACCTGTGTAGAATTTAACCTTTTCATCATCTTCTTCAAATGCCTCAAGTGTGATCTCTTTCTCTTTCAGTTTCTTCTTCAAGTCCCTGTTTTCCTCTAGAAGCCTATTCAGTTCATACTGCATACCATCAATGTCACCCCCAGTAATGTCAGTGTCTGTCTGTGTATAAACAGAATGTACTGGTTCAAGCTCTGGTTCTGCTAGGAGTGAATCATCGCAGTCTGCTGCAGCTCCATCGGACAATACTGCCTCCATTTCTTCTGACTCCATGCTCTGCATTGTCCTCCTTCTCTTTGAAAGCCTTTCATGCCGACTGGTGCTTGTTTCCTTCACTTCTAAGTGCCCAAGGTGAAGAGATGGGGCCCAGTCTGGATGCGTCTCTGACATTTCATAGGCAGGTTCTCCTGTAATCAGACACAATTATAACAGACTATTAGTTTTTGTCTGAGTCTAGTAAATAATATTCACCCTGTGTGTGTGTGTGTGTGTGTGTGTGTGTGTGTGTAAGACAGAAACAGACCATTAGTTTTTGTCTGAGTCTAGTAAATAATATTCACCCTCTGTGTGTGTGTGTGTGTGTGTGTGTGTGTGTGTAAGACAGAAACAGACTATTAGTTTTTGTCTGAGTCTAGTAAATAATATTCACCCTGTGTGTGTATGTGTGTGTGTGTGTGTGTGTGTGTGTGTGTGTGTGTGTAAGACAGAAACAGACTATTAGTTTTTGTCTGAGTCTAGTAAATAATATTCACTGTGTGTGTGTGTGTGTGTGTGTAAGTCAGAAACAGACTTAGTTTTTGTCTGAGTCTAGTAAATAATATTCACCCTGTGTGTGTGTGTGTGTGTGTGTGTGTGTGAGACACAGAACAGACTATTAGTTTTTGTCTGAGTCTAGTAAATAATATTCACCCTGTGTGTGTGTGTGTGTGTGTGTGTGTGTGTGTGTGAGACAGAAACAGACTATTAGTTTTTGTCTGAGTCTAGTAAATAATATTCACCCTGTGTGTGTGTGTGTGTGTGTGTAAGACAGAAACAGACCATTAGTTTTTGTCTGAGTCTAGTAAATAATATTCACCCTCTCTGTGTGTGTGTGTGTGTGTGTGTGTGTGTGTGTGTGTGTGTGTGTGTAAGACAGAAACAGACTATTAGTTTTTGTCTGAGTCTAGTAAATAATATTCACCCTGTGTGTGTGTGTGTGTGTGTGTGTGTGTGTGTGTGTGTGTAAGACAGAAACAATGATACTGGCAGAAGATAAAATTAAGGTCTGCCAGGGGAATGGTAGTTTATTACTGCTAAACTTACACGTGAAATAATGGATTACAAGAACCATCTAGTGCACTCTTCAAGATGATTCATTTCACAGCTAATTTATGCAGTAGCTGAAAGTGGACAAGTTTCTTTGCGATATCTGCATGCATTCAGTTAACATGTTAAAATACACACCAATTTGTGAGAGAGCTGGCCTAAACTTCAGTTTATAAACTTCATGCTGTGATATTTCATGTTTGATTGTAGATGTGTGAGCTCTAGCCTTCAGATCAGTAATCCAAGAGTTGGTAACATGTGTGCAATGACTCGAATGAGGCTGTACGATGCAGCTGGGGAGGGAGAGGGGTGGGGGTGGATGCACAGCTTTTCTGACTCAGTGTTGTAATTTATATCTACATAGATCAAGAACAACGCTCTTACCTGCGTGGAAATGTCGTGAGCAAACACGCATCGCTTCAGTACTCTTTGTCGAAAGTGATCGACGGTCGGCGAATCGCTGCAACCCACGCTTGACGCCTTCGTGTTGTGACTTCTTCAGTATGCTGTCCTTGGTTTCTTTTAACCTTGGGATTCGAAAGAATCGATATCCTGAAGCTTCGCCTCTCCCATTGGTGTGTCGGCTTGTACATCCAACGATACAACAGCTAACAGGCATAGCTGACTCGAGTCAGAGCAGCTTTCGGTTCAGACTGGTTTGTTTACAATCGCTCGCCTTCCAAGATGGCGTCCTATCCCAGAAAGCATTTCGCGTGACGTCATGCGCTCATTCCCGATACCAAGAGGAACGGGGAATAACAAGTGGTGCGCCCGAGATCCACCCATCCACTTCCTATTCCTAGTGTACGGGACAGCTTGACGTGTGCGTTTGAGGTGTGCATCTGTCAGAATAGGCGGACTCAACTTCCGTTGCTATTATTGAATCGAAATGAGAACAAAGCGCGATACGGGTTGGCTAAATAAATCGAGGTGATCATTAAACGGATACATACGTCTTGAAAGAAGAAAAAAAAAATCAGTGAATTCGACTCGGCGATAGAATGACGTGCGATCGGCATTTCTGTACGAACGTGGAGAAAGCAGAAATATACTGAAAGGAGTTGGGGTCGTACATTTTGGACATATCCAGGCTATGTAATTGATAAAGAAACAATGACGTTTTATAAGCTACGACGTGACCCTGAAGTGATGATGGGTGTAATGTAAATAGAAAGCAGTGCAATGTGAATGGAAAAAACATGAGAGAGAGAGAGAGAGAGAGAGAGAGAGAGAGAGAGAGAGAGAGAGAGAGAGAGAGAGAGAGAGATGATTTATTCAGTAAGGCCAAAGCCCCTATGAACGAGGCGCGCGATTACAATGTTTAACATGCACCATTATGCAAATTAATGCATCATTCATAATCCACCACAAGCATGTTTTACACCACAAAACCATGACAGGGGAGAGAGAGAGAGAGAGAGAGAGAGAGAGAGAGAGAGAGAGAGAGAGAGAGAGAGATCGTGTGGTGCGCGCGCGTGCGTGCGTGCGCGCGCGTGTGTGTGTGTGTGTGTGTGTGTGTGTGTGTGTGTGTGTGTGTGTGTGTGTGTGTGTGTGTGTGTTCCACGCGCAAATAGAAGTGGTCAAGTTGAATTTGCATGCAAGTCGGTTCAAATTCTGATGAGCTATGAGCTGCAAACTGAAGATCTATGGGAAAGGGTGAAACAAAAAACAAGTGGGAACGGTGCAAAATGGACGTAGGAGGAACATGAAGAATATGGGAGAAAATGAGAGATGAAGTTCGGGTATCTGAAGGATGGTTTATGCTAATTCCATGCAACAACGGGCAAAACTTAAAAAAATAAGACACGAAGGGTTGGACTCACTAGAGTCTGACAGCCATGGCTATTAAAACGAAAAGGTCATAAACTAAGAGCGCGATCATGAACGGCACTGAAAACAATTTCTTTTTTTTTTTTTTAATATATGTTTTATTCCTCCTCTCTCTTCCTTCCACTCCCACAGTTCCTTCACTCTCTCTTTCCTTACGCACTCATCCTTTGACATGGATTTAACAAGCAATTTGACATGAGCATGTCCAGTACATGTACTAATATATAAATGTGTAGTTATGAACAATAAATACAATTGTTACAATCTGGTAGTTTATCTTTATGCATTACTCTGAATGAGTGAGTGAAAAAAAAAAAAAAGTAGTTACAAGGAGGTTTATTTTTCATTTTCAGTTACAAACAAAGAAATAAGCAAGACGAACACAGAACATTATAATGACAATACAGTAATACCAGGTACTATGAGTTTAGAGAAAGTAACATGCGCACATACACAATATATACATATGCACACATATATATGTACATATATATATATATATATATATACATACACACACATAAACACATACATACATACACATACATACACACACATATACGCACATATACACACATATGTACACATACATACATATACACACATACATGTAGATACAAATACACACACCCAGTACAAATAAATAAATCCATATACAAATACACAACTACAACAAGGAGGCGAAAGGACACACACACACACACACACACACACACACACACACACACACACACACACACACACACACACACACAGGTGTAGGATACAGGAGAGAGTTATTAGTTGATAATCATAGTCGATACAGCATACATATACATGATACTCTTATCACTAGTATCAGTTAAAGTTGATCTAAACATAGTGTAGTTTTTATCCCAGTAAGTTATGCGGAGAGAAACAAGTTACAGCATGATGAGACCTCTTCGTAATGCTCAAGGTAGGTTTCTACAACTTCCTCTTTTCTCTTCTTTTCTTCTTTCACGGCATGCCACACACAGCTTGTGTGATACTGATAGGAATCGACTGAGTACTGTAACATAGTATAGATATTGAAAACAGATTGCATGATTGATAATAACCCTAACAGACAAGTAAAAAAGGAATTTGAAAAAAACAACAACAAAAAAAAAAAAAAAAACCACCTAATAAAATAAAATTCTTTGATAGCAGCCATAGAGCTCAATCAAGTTTTGTTAATAAAGAGAAACAGTATTTCAGAGTTCAAGAAAAAAGCGTGGAATAAGGCAGCCAACTTTCTTCAAATTCTCTATATGTGTGTTGTTCAAAAAAATAAGATACATATTTTTCTGATTCCAATCTGTTTCTAAGAAATGTTATGAACAACTGGACATTTGGGTGTACATCTTGCAATTTTGTCCTGTATATATAAAATTTAGCCAGAAGCAGAATAAAATCTAGAGGCTTGTCTGTTGTAATATTTTGTTTTACTCCAAACAAAACCAATTCCTTATCAATTTGAAGATAATCACAATGTGGACATTTTTCTTTAAGCAAATGTTCAAAACTGGTCCAAAATCTGTTGACAATAGCACAATCATACAACATATGTGAAATGCATTGCTCATCCATATTACAAAAGTTGCAAATAGGGGAATCAGTAATTCTAATCCTGAACAAATATCTCTGAGTTGGGAGTAGTCTATGTAATAGTCTGGTTTGAAACCATCTGAGCTGTACATCTTTAGTAGTTTTATAATAGTGTGAAAAAATATGTGTTTCCAGCTCAGATTTTCAAAGAAATTGTTCCATTTACTGACTGCTGTTGGAGTAGCATCATTTCCATTTAAAATGGTCTGTACATGCTTATTGCCCTTATAAATAAAGGACCATGCCATCGAGTCTAAAGTTTTGTACCTGTTGGTTAGAGCTACATTTAACTTTTGACAGTATGTTCGGATTGCATCTACAATACCTTCATACAATATAAAATTAGTTCTAATACCTGGGTATTTAAGCAAAAATTGGTTATATGTCATAAACTGACCATTATCATTAATTATATTTTTTTTTTTACATAGAAAATGTCATAGTCACACCATTCTCGCACATAAACTACCTTTCGTCCCCGTATAATATTAGTGTTATAATGAATACATTCAGACATGAATTCATGCACAGAAGATACACAACATCTTGTACACAGTTTTTTGTAATGTTTTACAACATCCTTCCAGAATGGGTTTTCAACATTTTCAATAATAATATTAGCATATTCGGCTCCAAAATGTTTTAAATTTCCTAACCTAGGGAACATATTAAGGGTAAAATTCTTCCACTCAGAATCAAAATTCAGTCTCCTCAACCAAGATATCTTCATAGAAGACAAAAAGTTTCTAACATTCAGCATCTTCAATCCACCTTCAAAGTACTGTTTTTCAACCACAGACCTTTTGATTTTGCCTTGTTTGCCATTCCACCACAAAAACATGTACAGTTCTTTTTCTAAGGATTTTCAAAAAATAGTCTGGTGGGTCAGGCAAATTAATTAATAAATGAATATTTTTTGAAAAACACTAAGGTTTTAATAACAGTTATTTTTCCATAAGGAGTAATTTGTCTTTTTTTTTCCAAAATGCTAAGACGCGTCTGATTGAAAAAAGTTTGTCATTGTAGTTTAGTTGTACAATAGTGTCAGTGTTGGTGGAAAATGTAATGCCCTAAGACCTTAAAAGTGCCTGGGTCCCAAACAAAATTCTTATCACGCATATATTGCATGCCAGAATTTTTTCTGCTACCTATCCAAACAACTGGGTTTTGTCAAAATTTATTTTTAGACCAGAAATATGTGCAAATCTTGTAAGGGTATGCACTGCTTCAATAAATGACTTTTCTGATCCATCAAGGCACAATGTTGTGTCATCAGCAAATTGGGATAGTAAATTTACTTTTATTTTTGATTTTAATTCCTTTAATGTTCACATTACGGCGGATCATGAGAGACAATATTTCCGCACAGATTAAATACAAATATGGGGAGGCAGGATCCCCCTGTCTGACTCCTCTTTCTATCGAAAACCAAGGAGTGTATTGGCCGTTGACCGAGATACAGGTAGAGATTTGGTTATAAAAAGTCATTATCCATTTAATAATGTCTGGGCCAAATTTAAAAAAATGTAGGCATTTAGTAGAAAAGGACCAAGACACACTGTCAAACGCCCTTTTCAAAAATCTACTAATAACAGCATGCCTGGAATATTTTCATTTTCAGTGTACAACAGTGTATCGTAGAGCAGCCTGATATTTTCGCCGATGAAACGGCCCTTTAGAAAACCTTTTTGGCTTTCATGAATAACACTTGGTAAAACTCTCTTGAGACGGTTAGCAATACAAGCTGAAGCGATTTTATATGTAGTATTCAAAAGGAAATGGGGCGCCAATTTTTAATAAACCGTTTAGGTTTCCCCTCTTTAGGGATACATACTATAGTTCCTTGCCGCTGTGTTACTGACATTTGTCCTTTGTCAAAACTTTCGTTAATAGAACGCACAAGAAAAGAGCCAATATCAGTAAAGAAAAACTTAAAAAATTCTACGGTAAAGCCATCAGGTCCTGGACTTTTAAAATTTTTCATATTTTTTCAAAGCACAAGCAGCTTCCTGAAATGTTATTAAGCCTTCAATAGATTCCCTCTCCTCATTGGTTTAAAGCAGGAGCATCATCAGGGAGTTCATCAGTAATGTTAACATCGTTTACCTCTCTAAAGCAATATAAATTTTCATAAAAGCATTTTGTTTCATTGAGAATGTTTTTTTTGATCTGGAATTATTGTTCCATTTTCCTTTTCGAGAAAGGGTATAGACTTGTCTAAGTAGCTGCGGTTTTTCAAGATTACAGAAATATTTATTAACCTTTTCGCCCTGATGGATCCAGCGAACCTTCGAACGCATTGCCATACCTTGAATCCTGTGGTCTCTAATTTCCTGTAACTGTGTTTTTAAAGTTTTCTAAAACTGGAATATATCTCATCATGCAAATTACGTTCAAGATTACTTATTCTTTTTTCAAGGTTGAGCTCTTGCTGGGTTTCCATCCTTTTTTTGTAAGTGCTATAAGATATTGTTTTTCCCCCTAATTTCTAATAACAGGGTTTCAAAAAAAAGTTGATCATTGATCTCAAAGGAGATATTTTCGTTAGGAATGTTATCAATGTTGTCTAAATTATAAGGTAATAGTGCATATTGTTTTTTTTCACCTCATTGATGATTCTTTTTATTTCTGAAATATATTTTTTTATCTTTAAGCAAACTATTATTAATTTCCAGAAAGGCCTATCACGTTTAAGCTGCTCTTTTTTTTAAAAGTATATAGTAACTATAGAATGATCTGATCTGTATCCTGGGTCAGTAAAATGTTATTTGTTTCGACCAATAATTCTTCAGTAATTAGAAAATAATCAAGTCTTCCTTGTTTAAATGAATTAAATTTACGCCAAGTGTATGATCTTTTTTTTCAGGATACATTTCCCTAAAAGCATCAAAAAGATTGAATTTTACCATCATGTCAGTAATTTTTTTTTTCCTGGTCCTAGGACGATTATTCACACTTGCATAGTTTCTGACATCCATTTTCATGTCCAGGGCACAATTCCAGTCACCAGTGATAATCACATGTTCATTGGCAATGCGTTCAATGTGTTCACAGACACCATCAAAAAATTCAGGTCTATCGTTATTACTTGGCCCATACAGGTTGACTAAGGTAAGTTTTTTATTTAGAATTTCCAGCGTCATTACATATAACAACCATGAGGATCTCTAATGACATCAAACAATTTATATTCAAAATTATTGCTAAAAAAGAATGGCAACCCCGTTTTTATTTGTCTCAGAACCACAGAGCCAGACATTATAACCCCAACTTGCTCTTATGAAATTTTCTGATTCTGTTTTCAAATGTGTCTCTTGAAGACAGTATATGTTGGCTTCCTTTTTCCTAAGGAAATCAAATACATCCTTCCTCTTACTGGAGTTGTTTAAGCCATTACAGTTAAATGAGCATATTTTAAAGGAGTTATCACCTGCCATTTGGTAAGTTTCAAAGAGAAGAAGGAGTCGTGTAAACAGAGTACAAAACATATCTTATTCCCACAACTTGTAGTAAAATCAAATGAAATAAGCACATTTTCTGTTTTTGTCTCCACATACGATAAAAGAAGAAAAACATTGCCACAGTCAATCCAGAAATCCACTGAATTAAAGACAAGCCTGTCTCCTTGAAAACTAGTATGATAAGGGCAAATTGAAAAATCCAACCTGACCCAATTTCAATGTTTACACTCTCATCCACATGCACACAATGTAAGTTAACAGTATCGGCACACACAAACGACAACAAAACAAGACAGGCACACAACATGTAGGGTTTACAATTACAAAAGGGTTTTCATCTGTAGGCCCCATTGCCCCACTCCACATCAGCTGGCTTTAACAACATGTTCTGCTATACACATTACAAAAAGAATACGTAAAGAAAAAGTATACAGGCCCCTTCCGCAGACGCCTAATTCGTTAGCGGCCATCATAAGCACCTATCACGTGACAAAAACAAAAAGCCCCTATGTGCTTCCAACAGTAAGACCAAAAAGACCAGCAGATCCTCGCAGCCGGGTAATTATTCAATTATCAGAGAAACAACGATCGTCATTATATAGCAATGGTAATAAATTCAAAGAACGAAAGATCCACTGGTTCCTCATCTCACTTATCACACGGGTGCTGAATTGCCTTGACCCAAAAAACATTGACCAATGAAACAGCAGAAAAGGGTAAACATTGTAGAATTTTGTAACAAGGGGAAGATCTCAAAATCCCTCTACACAGGAAGCGAAACTTTTAAGCACATACACAAAGAAAGGAAAAACTTACTGACCTTCTGTAACAGACAATACATCATCATATCCATCAACACAATTGTCTCAGGTCGGCTAGAGACTTCACACTCCCTATCTTCCCGCTAACCGTCTTCACAAAAAATGTTCCCATTCTTTGACCAGGCTTGTTGACAGAGAGTGTTTTCATTCTTCACTGAACACAACAATGTGTAGGCTCTGGGTGTTAGGTCCTCAACTAGAGTAATCCTCGTGCCTTTTAGAGTGCGTCGGGCGTACAACACATTGTCCCGAATGCGCCGCGACACGAACCTGACGATGATACCCCGTCCAGTAGGCCTATTCCTGGAGACGCTAGAATCGTCAGACCGACGCTCCTGCTTAGTGCCCACCCGATGTACTGCCCTCAATATCACCCTTTTCCACAGGAATTTTGAGTTTGTCCCTGAAAAGAGCAAGCACTTTCTCCTCGCACTGGTCGGGTGTTTCTCTGGTTCCCGGACGTCTGCTCTTCTTTGATGCCGTATATACGCAAGTTGTTTCTGCGTACATACGCGGACAGATCTTCAACACGACTGTCTGCAAGTTCCGCTCGATGCTTGGCTTCGGCGATTTGCGTTTTCATCTGGTCTTCTCGCATCCTCGCGTCAGCCACTTCTTTCTTCAGTCTGTCGTTGTCCGCCTGCACCGTAAAGAGGGCTGCCTTCAACTCGTCCACCATTTGTGTCAGTTTCGAAATTTCTGCTCCATTGGCACACAATTTCATCATCATCAACTGTTCGTTAGTGATCCCACTTAGTTGCTGTTTAGAGGGAGACAAATCAGGGGAGAAAACAACGTGGTGGTCTCCTGAAGTTGCTGTTGAGCGTTTCGTCCCCTTTGTCCGCCATCGTATCTCTCGTCTGGTAAACAAACCGACAGTTTCTCCTTGAATGGTGCTGGAGTGCTGGTGGCTAGAGTCTTCTGCTTTTTAGGGGTACACTTTACTTCAGTATCTTCAGTATTCTTTATCACCGAAGTGTCAGACGAGCTGGAACTAGTGTTGGATCCTGTTGCTTTACGTTGTTTTCTTTTACGAGTTCCGCCATTACCGCCACCCATAACTTTCACCATACGAGTCACACATTTTCCTTTTTCACGGGGCCGTCGTTACATGAAAAAGTAATCCAAAAACTCGTGTGGAGCTAGGCAACAGGTGCTCGGTCAACTTTGCAGCATTTTGAAGCTTGATCGGATATTAATTAACACAAAAGAGTTAATTAATGTTGCAGCTCCCAAAAGCGTGACTCTCCTTGATCGTGACCACAGCTCACCTCCCGAAAACAATTTCTGTGGAAGGAGCCGGGAGTAGGATTTACGTGTTGCCATGATTCTTCTTAGCTCCTGCGCAAAGCACATTATAAGATGGACAAAGGATTAGGTGGGACAGAAGTAGCAGCGACACTGCCAAATAACTGTAATGTTTTTTTGGTATAAAGATATGGTAATAGAACTGTTAGCATGAAGAAATAGGCTGCTAAGCTAAAGAGGTAATTAAAAATATTTAGGGGGAAAAGTATCAGAAACATAAGAAAAAAAAAATGGACAGAGCTAATAAGGGAATTCCGTGAGAATCAAATGGGTGTACTACTGGCACAGAGGGCAGGGACGAACTGGGTAGCACGTCATTCGGGGTCAATCAAACCCGGTGAGAAAACAGATTTGGGGTGACTAGCCGTAAAGTACATATAAAGATGCACAATGTAAACAGGCAGAGCGAGTTACAAATAATATCACTATCTAGTCACCAGATTGCCAGACAATCATATGGCATGTTGCGAATGGTTTAAACAGATGAATAAAAAAAAAAATCACTTACTGGTGTATAAAACAAGTGCCGTGCAAACAATGGGTTGTTGCGAAAGTTTTACGAGAGGAAAACAAAAGGCAAAATGCATTATAGAAAAAAAAGTATCGCAGATACGGCATTTTCCGATCATTGCAATATAAGTCCTCAAGGTTTTTTGACAATCCTTAGTCAAAGAGTAACAAAAAAAACAAAAAAAAAAAAAAAAGGGACAAGCCAATGTCAGACCCATCGCAGAAGTTGGAGATTCCAAGAATGATAAATAGCACGTGAAATACTCGAAGAGGGGAGGAAAAGGATGATTAAAAAAAAAGTCTATGAATGAAAGGCCGGGAAATGGCTCTAAAAGGCAGAGATACGACAGACAACAGTAACACAGACAGTCGAACGGCGGTAGAAGAGAACATGACTAGCGCTGAACCTCCACATGACGTGGTAACAGCTCACATTGACGCAGCCCAAGGCAGTATGACGGCGGACAATGGAGCACGGCGAGCAATCGTTACAAATGGCCCTTTCAGTAAGCCGTGAAAGCTGGGACGTTAAGGCGAAGGTTACAACCGTGAACTGGAACAAACCTCTTTTCAGCACTCTGAAAAAAACACTGAAATCGTCACGAATGGGAAGGGCAAAACATGACGCCGACAATCGGAGGAACTGGGAATACGAGAAAGTGCACCCGTCCTCCTTGTGCACAGTACCTATAACCATTTTACACCGAGGTACAAAACGTTTAAGTTTACACGTAGTTACCGTCTGACCTAATTGAATCCAGATATGAAATAAAATGGCTCAACTGAAGCCAAGTTTTATAATTTAAATGATAAGGTAAACATACATAAGATGGAAATCGAAAATGAACTCGTAGTGGACAACATGGCTGGAAGAAACAGACATAATGGCCGGACTGAAGAGGTGGCCAAGAGATTTGCCAGACTGAGGATAGAGTTATGGTGCGTGTATAATGTTTGGGATTGTAAATCCTGATGACATGCAGGCGAGAAAGGCAAGTCTGCAACGAGGATTCATTAATGGAAAAGAGTCCACCCAAAATGCAACTGTTGACAGTATCAATGACAAACCATAGATCGAATCACAAAATAAAACGAACATTACACAATGAGTCAGGACAAAAAAGGGCAAATACTTTCCGAAGCGAGTTTTACAAATGCAGGCAAAAGCATGTGATGACAAAATGTCTAGTGTGAAAAACAACAACAACAACGTAGTATCAAAGGAAAGAACACACACACACACACACACACACACACACACACACACACCACACACACACACACACACACACACACACTAACTACAGGCACAAAATCTCCACGAGATGCGAGGGCCATGTATGTATACTTACACAGCTCTTGTTATCTCCTCAAGACATCCAGGAAAAAAAAAACAAAAAAAAACGCCAAGAAACAACAGCAAGTAAACGGATCATAACAGAAAAAAAGGAAAAAAATCTATCTGGTGGACAATAATAAAGGGATATTAAAAAAAAAAGTCCAGAAAGAGCGACAGAAAAGGATATCAGCTCCAATCTTTCGGAGTACAGAGATATGAATGTTATGCACACTGCTCCTAACATCGTCATTAAAAGTGGGGAGAGGCGTTATTGTCTAAGAGAAGTTTTTAACTATCAGCCAAGCAAAGCAAAACCTTGTGGGTAGCGAGATGTGTGGACAGACGGGCAGCAGACGCTGAAGCAGCTGAAATGGAAAATAAAACTGGAAATCTGGAACTCGTAACGAACAAAATAGCTGCCAAAATGGTAAAGGTATCGGCGTGAATGGGGAATGAAAACAGCTAGAATCGATGCAGGCTGAACACAAGGGGAACAAAGGTAAAAGGGGGAAGGGGAAGGAACTCGCGATATTCAAGTTGTTGCCCTTTGAAAGAGCTGGGAGGAACGGGGCAGGGTCAAAATCACGCCGTTCAGAACGATCATGTCGCCAAGAC
Source organism: Conus betulinus (assembly GCA_016801955.1). NCBI lineage: Eukaryota > Metazoa > Mollusca > Gastropoda > Neogastropoda > Conidae > Conus > Conus betulinus. Next base: position 26,042 of record JADBJO010006660.1, on the reverse strand, counting down.
TGCGATTACAAATATAATGCACAAAATCAATACCTACGCTGGGAGTAACGGAGCGAGGTGTGTGGGTGTGTTGTGGGTGGGGGGGGGGGGGGGGGGGGGGGGGGGGGGGGGGAGGGGGCGGTAAAAAGTGGTATGCCCACCCCCTTTCCTGCTGCCAAGCTTTAAACAGAACCTGAACTGAGGTGTGACGATCTATGGAGGTCCAGTTTCAGTTACATTTCATAGCGTACACATCAGTCCATTAAAGCGGCACCACATCTGCCAAGTTTCCAGACCACACTCCGCAGGATTGACAGCCGATAGATATATGAATTAATGACTATGATGAGGGGTGGGGTGGTTAGGACGAGTGTTTTTCGCGGACACGACTTAGCAGATGACTGACCTGCGCAATAGCCCAAAGCGCTGGTCAGACATTTCGTACCTCCCTATCATTTCTTGCCCCACTATAAATCAGGAAAGAAAATGTGAAGGGAGAAGTTCATGAAAATGATGATATGACAATACAAAAACCGTATTAAACAGATGGGAAGGGAGATAAATGGGTGGTTTGAGAGTACAGCAAACAGGTGGATGGATGATTTGAGGGTACTTTGAACAGGAAAATGGATACTTTTAGCATTCTGCAAACAGGTGAATGGATACCTTGAGGGTCTGCTGCAGTTTAAAACGAGTGTTTCAGGCCGACCACCAGGGCCTTTGTAGTGGTGTCAAAACACACAGAAGGGATCAACATTCCGCAAAAAAAATGCTTATCCTGAATATGTTAGAACCTGAATAAGCATCAAACAAAATGACATAGTAACATCGCAAAAAGCAAACATCTAAGGCAATAAACGTAAATGACATAGTATCCTGAATAAACAGCTAAAACAGTACACATCAATGACATGCTATCTGGAAAAAAAGCATACACCTAAGGACAATGTACATCGACGACAACATGGTTTCCTGAAAAAAAAAAAAAAAAAAAAAACAAAAAAAAAAACAGCACACAACTATGACAATATACATCGAGCGACATGTTACCCAGAGCAAAAGCAACAAACGTCTAAGACAATATACACCAATGAAACGGTCCAGAAGAAAAGCGACTAACACCCGAGACGATGTACATCAGTCAGCTGCTATCCAGAAAATGCAAAGTCTCAGACATTATACATCAATCGCCCGGTATCCAGAAAAAGCAGCAGCATCTGAGAAAATATACATCAATGACCTGGACAAGACTAGGTCTTGCTGAAAAAAAAAAATCAGTCATTCCATCTGATTTATCCGTTCCTGATTTCGGGTGAACGAAAAAAATAATGTATAAGAAGTCATGAATTTGCTTTTTTTTTTTTTTTAAATCGCCAAATGAACAAACTCGTATTGTATGGGAATGGGACACTTTGCATCTGCTCTGGTCTGTGTATACATCATCACTGCCTATTCGCCTGAATCTATCCAAAAAGATGGAATATCTAGACAGAAAATACGTGAGTGGAAGAGTTTCCAACCCCAACGCAGTGACTGGTCCAAAAAGACATAAAAAGGGCAGGCGGCAGAAGAGAAATACCAGATTATCAGGAGGAGGACGTTTCTATCATAGGACTTCCAGAAGGCGGTGCAACGGCCTGCGCTGAAGAGTCCAGCTTTAGATTAGTGAGGAATTGTGGAACTGACTCACATGGGCCCACAATGGGAATAGAATCAGGGAGGTTGCTTACAATTTAACTCAAAAGTCACTGCCAAATTCCAACAGAAGGAAAAAGCATGCCATAAAGTTTGCCTAGATATAAAATAAATGGTACGACTTTCTGAAGGAGTAAGTCCCCAAAAGCAACACCAAGAACAGAGCATAACAATTTAGTCTGCCTTTATTCACTGACAGCAAAATTCTTTTTTCATTGCTTTCTGTCAGGTTCTCCTACGTTTCTCAGCAAGAGCTCTAGTATGAGATCTGTGAAACATTGCGCCTTTTTTTTTATCTTTTTTTGTTTTTAAACCACACTCCTGTCTTCAAAATCTACACCAGCAGGTTGCCGCAATTCAATGTAGCAGACGATGATACACTTCTAGAAACCGCACGATATTAAATCTTAAATGTCAGCAGCTTGCACCACACCTTTAAACGCACATCAGTCAGTCTCTTGGGGCAGCTCCGTAGAAGCGAGAGTTACACAGTAGTTTCATATGTGCAGGACGCACACGAGCTAATCTCTTACTGCACTCCTCAGCGCTCCAGGTACCTTGAATAACGTTTGTGCGTTTTGGCCTTCCATGGGGCGCGCGCATAATTTTTCCTAGTGTGGTCATTAACCCCTCGTGCTTCAGCTGCCTTTGTGTCAAACGACGGGTTGTCTTGCTCCTGGGTAGCTTCAAGGGTCTGTTGGCCAGCACGCGCGCAGAAGCTGTGGGAACCACACAACCATCTGCCAGTCTCGTTATCGCGACGCCTTCCGACCGTCCCTCCTCCAGCCTGCTAAAGACTTGCTGCATCAATCTGCTAGGAGAGAAAACATACAATATAAATTTCAAACAAGTGTGTCCGAAGACAACGCGTGTGTCTGTGGATCAGGTTTCTAAGATAAAATGGCAATATTTGATCATTCAACCTTGATGTTAACAGCTTCATTTCTTACATAGCCACCCGTCATCCTCTCTTTTCCCTGATAATGAGAACTCCCTTCCTCCAGCCTATCCCCATCACCACCCACGTCACATCACCCCCCTAGCGCCCCCCCCCCCCCCCCCCCCCCCTCCCACTCCCGCTGTTTTCAAACACACAAAAAAACTGCACGCATTATTGTCCATCATAAAATTCACATCCTTATCTGTGCTCTTCGAAACCGTTCAATATATATTCAACTGCTTAGGACTCGAGAAATATGTGAATCAATTGCTCATCTTCCAATCATCTTCTCTTAGTGCGGCTGTTACACACGATTACCTATCGGCAAGTTAATTAGTCTTTGCTCAATTTCTATTAAGGTTAATCTGTCTTTACAAACTAGCAGAACCTAGTACCATTTTGAACTGACCAACCCAGTTCTGTCTTTAGGAACTCAGCAAATCACCCCCACCCCCCCACCCCACCCCATAACCACTGCAAAAGGCTTCCCATGGCTTCCTGCAATCCCATGTCTTTGCCGTTTTCTGTCCCCAGTTTTTTTTTTTTTTTTTTTTTTTTTTGATACTTTTGATAAGGTTTCAACTGCCACCCCCGGCAGTCCTCTTCGTATCCAGGCCAGTTGTCGCTGGCATCCTGCCTCCTCGCTCGGTTCCAAGTTCGGCCTTCTCATACCTTCATCGTGTCCCGGCTGTTCTGTGCCATGATCCCGGGAAAGGATACTTGGCATTCTTTGTTATAATTGGTCGCAGTCTGAGCCCGCTCACATGAGGAATCAATAGCAGAGTGTAAGGCTTTAAATCACGTACGCGCGCGCGCACACACACACACGCGCGCGCGCACACACACACACACACCACAAGCACGCGCGCACGGACAGTCGCACTCGCACGCACGCACACACGAGCGCGCGCACACGCACGATCGCATG
>JADBJO010006660.1:7500-17500 GCA_016801955.1 Conus betulinus | reverse complement strand
GGGGGGGCAAGTGGCCTGGATTCAAATGTGCATAGAAGATGCATGATACGTCAAGGAGGCGGATGAAAACAAGAAGAGCCGTGGATGAGCGAGGCATGTGTTGGTGTGAAGGAGCGGCTGACGACAGGCCCTACAAAGGTGTTCAAGGAGGTTAATGTATGGCATGGGAAAGAACTCAAACGGGGCTCTAACGTGGGGTGGCACAGCAAGAAGCAAATGGAATGTCGACAGCGAACAGGAAATTGGAAGAAGCAGAGTGGAGAGAGAGGAGAAGGTCTGGTACGGGACGGTCAAAGAAGAGTGACGAACAGAACGTGAGTAAAGGACGGGATATGTATGGCATTGAATGAAGTGACAGGGCATGTTATGGGGGAAAGCGAAAAGTTAGGTGTTTGATGGACACTCGGATAGAAATATTTGAAAATAAGAGGCAAGAATATGAAAAAAAAAATATGCACTTAAAATGAAACAAAATGCAATACAGAAAATAAAGAACGTTTTGAGACTGGAGAAATCATGGAGTCTGAAGGGCTACTTACTTCACTGGAAGAGTGAAACAGAAAAGACGGAAGTTACGAATGACGTAAGTGAACAAACTGGAGTTGAAAGGAGAGAACGGACAACCGGACGATGGAAAGAGTGGTGAGAGGAGACCAGAGCAGGAAGAGGGAGGGAAGAGCAGCATGTCCGGAGGACGGAACAGGAGCGGATGGGCGCGATTCCCGTCCCCTCCTTCCTCCAAAACGCAGGGTTAGACCAGGCAGGGCTTTTTGCATGTGCGTGGAACTTAGAAAGGATAGGACGTGAAAGGAGGGCAAAGTGTTAAACTGAGGAGAACAACAACAAACAAACAAAAAAAAAAACAAAAAAAAAAAAAAAAAAGGGGGGGGGGGGGGGGGGGGGGGGGAGGGGAGGAGATTACGATCGAAACAATATATAAGGACCGGAAAATCACTAAATGTGAAATTATCTTAACAGATGTGACTGGCGCCAGTAAAAAGATATTAAATAGAATCTGATGATGGGTTAATAGTAACAGGCGAGAGAGAGAGGGTGAACAACAGAAAATATAGAATATTCGGCAGAGATGGAAGAGCACTACAAACTGAAGAATTGAAAGAGGACATGAAGGACACCACGTAAGGCTGCTGGGCCATAAAAACTTACGCCTCACGTCTCACAATTCATGCGTGAACAGAAAAAAGGTTTATCAGACGTGGTCTCTCTTTGCGCAGGGCCCTACAATGCCACTCACGCTTTGCGTTTCATCGTTCACAGTTCATGCGTTCGGGGAGAAGTGAACATGCTCAATTTTTTCAATGCTTGAAGTCCAAGTTCCTGTTTACCATTGGCCAATAAAATGGACAACTGCGAAGAAAAGATAATCGAGATGGCCCAGGCATGGCTCCTTCTGTGAAATCAACGTTTGCCCGACTACAAGGACAAAGATCAAAGCGCACAAGTTTGGGAAGACTTGGCAAAGATTCTGACTGCACCCAAAGGTAACTTTTAATCGATTTGTTTATCTATTCATTGTAAGCCACAGCCTAGTCAACCAATAGGCGGCAGCTTTATCTCAGGGCTTGTACAGATTAATATCAAATTTATGATGCCCGCAACACAAAATTCAGTACAACTTGTCTTTCCCAGGTCTTTTCATCAAACTTATTTGCAATGACATTTTGGAATAAGTTTTTGTCTTGCCAGAGAACACTTCCCTGCGAGTCACTGAAAAATGTCTTTACACTATCACGTACGGCCATTGCTTCAGTAGTAGGGCGTCCTCCATGGGTCTGCCTGAAGGGGGAACATGCCTTCTTCGACCTCTAGCACCTCGTAGGTCACATCAGAAGTCCTAGCAATCACTGTTCCATCTGGCCGGCGGATGTAACTGTGTAGTACTGCGGCAGCATTCGTCAACAAGATCACTTGGTCAGCCTGAACTCTTATTGGCCTTTGAACTATTTCAAATTTCTTTGTGAGGATGCCAAAGGCGCATTCAACCATTCGTCGTGCCCGTGAATGCCGGTAGTTGTACATCCTCTCCTGATCCGGTGTCTTGCAGCATATGGCTTCATTAAATATGGTTTCAGATGACATGCTTTGTCTCCTACAATCATGAACGGGATGGCCATTTCTGACCCGTTCACCTTGGACGCTGCAGTTGAGACATTGAGTTTCCCTGGCTCCGGGAACTTCGAGATATGGCATGTCTTGTACACTCTGGCGTCACTAATTCTGCCACACTGACCATGGTCTACAAAAATGAAGCATGAATCCGCGTCACTCACTGCCGTGGGGACTATGCTGAGGAACCCTTTGTAGCGGTAGTAATATAGATCCGCTGTTTGATGGATTCACAAGAGCAAAGTGTTTGCCATCGATGGCTCCGACAGCGAAAGGATAATCCCACAAATCACTAAAACCGTGAGCTATCTTAACCACTGATCTTCTGTTGGTTTCAACTCGAATGGCTGCATTACATCCCACAGGCCTTGACATGTCTTGGAAACATGTCTGCTAATGGATCATCGAGACATGTGAAATGGAACACTCATGGAGGAGAATGAAAACTCCTGTCGCCAGATACCTGAAACATGCGGAACTGAAGAAATAAGGATACAAGTTATTGCGTTGGAGTTTCAAAAGATATCAAAAAGTATTCTTCTTATTATCATTATACAACAAATACGTAAATGGGCTAGCCTTTTACCAAGAGAAGTCATAATAATTAATAACTATCGTTTAGAAGAATCTAAACTTCTCAAGCAAACGTAAGGTAAATGTTTAGAAATTTAATGCACAAAGCCGATTCAGAACAGCAACTGATTTTTGGCGATAGAAACAAAGACATAAAGACTGTGATTACTTTTGTTTGGCAGCCATTTTCGATCGTTTTCATGGCAAAGGTTAAAGTAATCCATGTAGCACGGTCTTTTTTTTTTTCAGCAGTTCTTATAAAAATGCACTCTATACTAGTAACCGATATTCACAATTAGTCATGTGTAATCAGTTGTTTTTTTTTTTTTCTAATCTGTTATTTCCTTTTTCACTAACTACCCACATAGAGATACGGGAATCCCTCATTTGCTGTCACTGCAACACCCTACAGAGGGCGATGACGAAATCGGCCAGTGAAGAAGACAACTCCGAACCCTTGAAGTTCCTGAACCAATGGGAATTTCCTATTCCAATCAAGGACATCAGACACTGAAAGGCAACCCTGCCCGAGTCGAGTGACGAAGAAACTGTAACGGAAGCCGACATTTTACAAGCTGTTATGGAAGAGGCTGACATTGTGAGTGAGGGTGATGGAGCCGATGTTCCCTAGCACGCAGGTGCTGTGGCAGAAAAAATGAAAAAGAAGTGAACAAGGAGGAAGAAAACAGGAGGAGGTTGAGGACAACAAAGATCCCATTTTGTCCTTGATGAAAACAAAAACAAAACAAAACAAAACTGGAGAGGAAGCCTGAATCTCCAGGGACTTTTTTGTTTTGTTTTGTTTGTTTTTTTGTTTTGTTTTGTTTTCCAACTCCATCACGCCGTGGGTAGAAACTCTTGAGAATCTATTCCAGGAGCTCCAGCTCCAAACACTACAGCTGTGGAAAAACCTTAAAGCTCAACAAACTCAACGGGACATTTCTCTGGGCAATCCGGACAGTCTTCTCCGTCATCCTATCATTTCTTTACCCCAATTCCATCACCCCTCAGCAGTTCCATGTCATCACCATCACCATCCTACGACACTTCAAGAGCTCTCTATGATAGTCAAAAATCTGCACAACGTCCTCTGTCTGGGCAATCACGACAGTCTCCCATGCCACCCTGGCAGAGCTTCTGCTGGTCATCAGAACTTTCCCAGGTTGACATGGGATCCCAAAATTCAGCAGACTGTTCCCGGCTTGGCTGGAGCACTCAAAGATTCAGCGATTACGATATTCAGAGAAATACACCCTGAATGTGCCTAAAGGCTCAATCCATGCCATCCTTCATTAAGATTGGTTCATAATGTATTCGCACTATCCCCGTTTGTGTATTTCTTATGTATGTATGTATGTATGTATGTGTGTGTGTGTGTGTGTGTGTGTGTGTGTGTGCGTGTGTGCGTGTGCGTGTGTGCATGAGTGCGTGCTAAAGTGATGTGAGAATCAAACCTGTAAATTTACTGTTTTTGATTTATTGTTGTTTAAAGCCAAGTCAAACGAAAGGGTCATCTCATAAACATAAGCCCGTGTATAGAAAGAGGAAACATAGATAAAGAACAACAAGGCCAGAATGGCTGACAGCACTGGAGAAGGAACAGCAAATGCCCTATCCACTAAGATAGTCCAACCCGAGAGTAATGATCAGCTGTTCTTCTGCTTCGATTGGTTTCGTCCAATGATCTGGCTTCAGACGTTCCAGCAGGAGGACTTCAGAGTAAGGTAAGGTAAGGTAAGGTAAGGTAAGGTAAGGTCAGGTCAGGTCAGGTCAGGTCAGGTCTTGCGGCTTATAGCCCAGCCGACCGCAAAGGGCAATATCAGGGCTGTCATCGCGTTGAAGTCAACTGACAAATCATTCATTCATGTACGACATCCTTGTATAATTAAAAAAAAAAAGAGGATTCTCAAGGAGATGACTGAATGTTCGGTGGAATTCTCCTCGTGATTCTCTAAGGAAGATATGCTCTCAGCACCATGAGCAGCGTCTCTTTCGCTTCCTCCTCCTCCTGACCAAGAGCAAAACCAGGAGGTCTTCTTCGTCGGAAGAATCCACCTTCGAAAAAAAAAAGAAACAAAAACACAATTATTGCTTCAGATCAATTGAGCAAACAGCACTGCCTTCCGGCACCGTCAACACAGAACTGACGCGTGACGCGTGAGTAGCGTGGCGTGAGCTCCTGTGGCTCAGAACATGACATGTGAAACGTGAAGCATGAGGCGTGTGACGTGAGCTCCTGTGGCCCAGAGCATGACATGTGAAACGTGAAGCATGAGACGTGTGACGTAAGCTCCTGTGGCCCAGAGCATGGCATGTGAAACGTGAAGCATGAGGCGTGTGACGTGAGCTCCTGTGGCCCAGAGCATGACATGTGAAACGTGAAGCATGAGGCGTGTGACGTGAGCTCCTGTTGCCCAGAGCATGACATGTGAAAACGTGAAGCATGGGGAGTGAGGCATGAGTTTCTGTGGCCCAGCAGTCTTAACAGACGAGAAAGTGCAAGAAAGAGAAGAGGACAGAAGAGGAAATTAGAGGATCCAGAATGGAGGGAGGAGAAGTTCGGTAAAGGAGGGCCAAGGAAGACAGGGAAACACGTGGGAAGAAGAGAATAAATAAATATGACAATGAATGGAATGAAATAAGGCACATTAGTAGAAAAGTGAACAGCTGGGTCTTGGTTAGAATGTTTGAAAAAATGGCCAAAAATACGAGGAAAACACACACACACACGCGCGCGCGTAAAACAGAAACGTCCTTATATGGAAACAGTTGGGGCCAACAACTCTTTTGGAAAGGTGAAATAGCGGTGTCGGAAAAGAGCGAAATGGAGAAGACGGAAGTTATGACCGATGTAAGAAAATGAAAGGAAGGTGAAGAAGAGAACGGACTGGTGAGAATGGAAAGCATGATGTGAGACCAGAACAGGAAGAAGAGAGCAGTAGTATGTCACGTGGACGGAACAGGAACGAGCGGAAGGGGCGCGATTCCCTCCCCCTTCCTTCACCAAGGATGCGGGATCAAAACAGGCAGGACTTTTCTGCATACACGTGAAACTTTGAAAAAAAAAAAAAATAGGGCATGAGTGGAGAGAAGAGTGTTTATTCAAATAAAAAGGAAGCGGGGAGGAGGAGTGTGTGGTGTGTGTGTGTGTGTGTGTGTGTGTGTGTGTGTGTGTGTGGGGGGGGGGGGGGGGGATGAGGGGGGAGCGGCGAATGATGAAAACATATCATAGAAAAAAGGAATCATTAACCTTAGAACTATGCAAATCTTGAATAAATGTTGGCGAGCCGCCAAGAGAAACGTGGACAAACGAGTCACAAGACAAAAACGCGTTTCGACCTCTTAGGTCTTCTTCAGGCAAGACACGAACAAAAGGGCAATGAAAATGAACGATTTTTTTTTCCCACTTAGATTAGATCTCTTCAGCGCAAGGTAGGCAGGCGTTAAATCACCTTACAACTACAGGAAACGATTCCACTAACACAGATTGAAGCAAAAACAGAATACGATGAGATGCGCGTGGCAGGTAGGGTGAAAGGGAGAGAAACACAGTGAATATACAATACATCTCAAATATCAAACAGTACTACCAAGTGAAAAAAAATGGAAGGGAGAGATGAGTGAAACAATGGAATAGACGATAAAGTGTGAAAAACGGAACAAGGCGCAACAGAAACAAAACGGTTAATAACTCATCCCTGCACAGGCGGTAGAGGTTCGTAAAATAACACTACTCTATAATATGAACATGAATACCCATAAACAAAAGGACAGCTAGTTAGACATATAGAGATACACTTCGTGTGCGTGTGTGTTCGTGCGTGTGTGTGTTTCGTGCGTGTGTGTGTTCGTACGTGTGTGTGTTCGTACGTGTGTGTGCACGTGCGTGCGTGTATGAGTGCGTCTGTTTGTGCTTGTGTGCGTGTGTGCGCGTGTGTGTGGTGTGTGTGTGTGTGAGTGTGTGAGTGTGTGTGTGTGTGTGTGTGTGTGTGTGTGTGCGTGCGCGCGCGTGTGTGTGCGTGGTGCATTTGCCGCCTTTAGTGTGTATACGCATATGTATGTGCATTTCTTTGAGAATATGTGTGTGCGTGTGTTTGTGCGTGTGTGCGCGCGCGCGCACGCGCGCGCGAGAGAGAGAGAGAGAGAGAGAGAGAGAGAGAGAGAGAGAGAGAGAGAGAGAGAGAGAGTGTGTGCATGTGTGCGTGTGTGTGTATGTGTGTGTGTGTGTGTGTGTGTGTGTGTGTGTGTGTGTGTGTGTGTGTGTGTGTGTGTGTGTGAGTGCGCGCGAGCGCGCGAAATGAAGTAACGCACTTTAATGCACGACACAAAACAAGACAAGAAATTTTCGGAAATAAGTCTTCCTCAGCGACAAAACAAGAAAAACAGTACAGACATAAACATGCGCAATACTCCCCTTGTTAAGCCAAAGTGGAACACAAAAACACATTCACGCACGCACACATACACATTTATATGTGCGTTTTCACCACTTTGGCTTAACAAGGGGAGTGTTTGCGCATGTTTATGTCTGTACTGTTTTCATGTTTTGTCGCTGAGGAAGGCTTATTGCCGAAAATTTCTTGTCTTGTTTTGTGTCGTGCATTAAAGTGCGTTACTTCACACTTTGTTTTGTGTGCTCTTTTCGCTTTTTCGTTCTGCGTATGTGCTAGAGGGGGGAGGGAGGGAGGAAGGAATGAGGGAGACAGAAACAGATAGTAGAGGGAAGTGACAGCGAGCGAGTGTAGTGAATGTGTGTGTGTGTGTGTGTGTGTGTGTGTGTGTGTGTGTGTGTGTGTGTGTGTGCGTGCGTGCATGCGTGTGTATGTGTGTGTATATGAATGTGTTTGTGTGCATCTGCATGTGTGCAAGCGTTTTTGTCTGCAAGCATGTGTGGTCGTGGGGTCTATATGTCTGTGTGTGCGCGTGCGTGCGTGTGTGTGTGTGTGTGCACGCACGCGCGTGTATGTGCGGGTGTGTGTGCGGGCGATGGCGGGCGTGCGCACGCAGGCGCGCGCGCACGCGCTTGTGTGTGGTGTGTGTGTGTGTGTGGTGTGTGTGTGTGTGTGTGTGTGTGTGTGTGTGTGTGTGTGTGTGTGTGTGTGTGTGGACACGTATATATATGCTGTATATGTATATGTATGCTGTATATGTATATGTATACTGTATATGTATGCGTATATGTATGCTGTAGTGCGTGCACACGTTGTGTGTGTGTGTGTGTGTGTGTGTGTGTGTGTGTGTGTGTGTGTGTGTGTGTGTGTGTGTGTGTGAGTGAGTGAGTGAGTGAGTGAGTGAGTGAGTGAAGAGAGAGAGAGAGAGAGAGAGAGAGAGTGTTGTGTGTGGTATGTGCGTTGGGGGGGGGGGGGGGGTGTGGGGTGTGTGAGTGTGAGTGTGTGTGTGTGTGTGTGTGTGTGTGTGTGTGTGCGTTCGCGTTTTATTTTTTCTTTCGGGTCATTGTCAAACCTTTTTTTTTTTTGCTTTCAAGAAAAGTCTTTTTGGTCTTTTTGTCAAATTGTCACTTTTCTTGACATAACAACTAGAAACAAACTAGAACAAGGATGATATCATCATGAACAACAACAATACTAATGAGAAAAAAAAAAGTCAAATGAGAATCCTGTGCTCATGTGAATTTCCTTTTTTCTTTCTTTTTTTTTTTTTTTTTTTTTCATTGTGTGATTGGTGACACCAATTACACACTCGTCGGAGAGGGCGGAGGGGGAGGGAGAGAAAAGATCGTGACGTCGTTATTTAAGTTGAAATAAAAACCAACAGAAATAAGAAACAAGATGACAATTTGAAAGCAGTGCGTCAGAGAGTGTAATCTTTTTTTTCCCGAAAGGGTAAAACAAACATCGGAAGATGCAGAAAAGGTAAAGGTACATGTCACTGACGTCTTTCCCTCCTATTTGTCCCCACCTGCAATTCTCTTACTTGTTTGTGACAGAACAGCAGCGTGATGTGCGTCACTGATGACGAGGTTCTCCCTCCAGCAAGGAGGATAGGTTTTATGAGCTGCTGGCTCGATGCACGCCACATCTGCCTCCGTTGTTTCGAAGAAATGAGCTTTCTTAGTTAATGACCGGATCGTCAGACTTCTTTGTCTCAGTGTCATAACTGTCGGTGTTGTTCGAATGAAAAAAAAAAAAAAAAAATAGCATGCTTTACGCTGCACATTAAATTGTTTCTGCACTGCGCGCGCCCCCGAGATAAGCGCAGGAAATCCGAAACGCCGGCACAACGGCTGCAGCCAGTCTAATCAATACACAAAGCGTTTGCAGCAGAATTAAAAAAAAAAAAAAAAAAAAAAAAAAAAAAAAAAAAAAAAAAAAAAAAAACGCTCATAAGCCAAACCTTCAGTTACAGCCGGTAGAATGGAATTTTAGAAAAGCGGGGGAGCAGTAAGCACTGGCACAGATATGGATGCTGACGTCAAGACAAAGATGAGACAGGATGGGGACTAGAAGAGAATGAACATGCAAAAACCGAAAAAAAAAAAAAAAAAACAAAAATACACTCAGATGGTGCGGGGGGTGTTAAAACTGTGAACGCTGAAACTGAAGAAGGAATAATGAAGGTGCAGGCTAAACTGGCCTCAGTTCCTTTACCTGCCTCGTAGAATGGAACTGCGATTAATTTACAGCCACGAGAAAATTGCTTGCGTGATGATTCAAGAAGTTGATGTTACGTCTCAGAACATGGAACATTTCGATGCAGGATGCAAGAAAGGAGAATGGGAATCACAAGACAGCACGATAGAATCAACATGAAGTTGGAACCAAAAGCATTTTGAGAAAAGCACAAATCTTGGTGGAAGAAACAACTATTTTAAGAACTGGATTAACAATTAGGCTTTTGACAGAACTAACTGCAAAAATGGTGGTATATCATCGATTAATATGTTTGAAAATGGCCAAAAATACGAAAAGAAAATGCACTTCAAACAGAATGGAAATAGCTGGAACCACGTATGCTTTGGGAGAGGTGAAATGAAATGGTTGTGTGGGAAAGAGCATAAAGGGCAGTTAAGAGCGAAAAGGAAAAGACGAAAGTTATGACCAACACCAAGGGAATGCAATGGGGTGAAGAGGAGAACGGACTAGCTAGGATGCAAAGTGAAAAGAGAGACCAGAACAGGAAGGAGAAAAGGAGTATGCCTGGAGGATGGAACAGGAACGGATGGGCGCGATTCCCTTCCCCTTCCTTCCTTCAAGAACGTGGGGCAGAAATAGGCAGGGGTTTCTGCATGAACAAATAAGGCACTGGAAATTACATGTTAGAAATGGAGGCACTGGGCCGA
>JADBJO010006660.1:0-2500 GCA_016801955.1 Conus betulinus | reverse complement strand
GAGGATGATGGGAGAGACCGGACATGGGAAAAAGAAAAAGACCAAGGATTCGGGGGGGGGGGGGGGGGGGGAGGGGGATAGAGTCAGTCCACGGGCCAAAATATTCCCAGTTTCGGTTGGGGGGGGGGGGGGGGGGGGGGGGGGGGGGGTGGGGGGGTCAGGGTGGGGGGGGGGGGGGGGGGGGGGGGGGGGGGGGGGGGGGGGGGGGGGTGGGGGGGGGAGGGGGGGGGGGGGGGGGGGGGGGGGGGGGGTGGATAGAGTCAGTCCACGGGCCAAAATGTTCCCAGTTCGGTGGGATGGACCGATAACGACGACAATGCAACGCGGAAAAAAATATGTCCGGTAGTTGATCATGGGTTTCTTCTTCGTACACTCAGAGAGGAACCCCAGGGGCACTGATGAAGGCTGCTGTAAGGTGGAGCCCTCCAGAGATCCATCGATACCCTCTCGTCGATGTGTCGGCAGCCAGGTCTCTGCTCTTAGCTTTTCATGTGTGTGGGACAGTCCTGCAGGAAGTGTTACACTGTCGACAGGCTGTACCGCATGGGCACCCTTAAGACTCGCCCGTGTGGAAATTTTGTTGAACATGTGATGGTTTGAGTCTGGAGTGCCCTGTCCTCGATCTCACAATGCTCACTCTGTCTGGTCTGGGCGGCTTGCGGTACGCATCCTTCTTGCTAAAGTCCGGGTGCTTACCAAGCCATCTTTTTCTGCTTCTCCTTGACAATATTTTTTTGGCTTCTGCTGGTCATGGATGTTGGAGGAAGAGGCAGAACAGCTTCTTCAAGGATGGTGGTGGAGTTCCCGCAGATGGGCCATGGGGTGGACTGAACGGAATGTTTACAGCAACTTCTCCACCGCGGAAGCTGAAGAACGTCAGCTATTGTTCTGACGCTACCCAGAAGTACAACACATTGTACCCTTCCTTCCGATGGCCCGACTACATTCCTGGCACAAAAAGTGGCTATATCCACATAAGAAACAATCAGCTTACGGAAAAAAACAAGCTTTCTGAAGTATCTGTTGTGTTTTTGTCAATATACCAGCTGCTCTCATGGGGATAAATGTAGGTATTTGTTTTTGTATACTACAGAAATGGTCAGGGAGATTGGGGAGGGGGGGGGGGGGGGGGGGTGCGAGGAAGGAATGAGAAACGTCGAGAAAACGATACCTGAATATAAAGGTACTAGAAAGGGGGAGGAAGAGGGGGCGAAAAGGAGGTGGAAGGGTAGAATTTTAAGAAGTTGAAAGCGAAGAAGGAGAGACTGTTACAGCAGCTCAAAACACGCTGAATGACAAAGAGAGAGAGAGAGAGAGAGAGAGAGAGAGAGAGAGAGAGAGAGAGAGAGAGAGAGAGAGAGAGTGTGTGTGTGTGTGTGTGTGTGTGTGTGTGTGTGTGTGTTGGTGTGTGTGTGTGTGCGTGCGGGTGTGCGGAGGGAGAGAGGGGATCAGGTGGGGCAAATCGCAAACCGAAGAAGAATTAGAAAAGAAGAAATAGCACAAAGATGTACAGAAAACCTGACGAAAAAACCTACAATGTGCTCGCGCGCACACACACACACACACACACACACACACACACACACACACACACACACACACAAAATAAGAATTTTATATCCGGAAAAAAAAAAACAACCCCCCCCCCAAAAAAAAAAAAAAAAAGCCGACAAACATAAAAAAGACCTAACGATTTTTGCGTTCCTCTGGCATTTCACACTGTGGGAAAATGGTTACTAGAGTCAGTCCACGTTTGTCTGGCAGAAGGTTTGGGTTTTAGTTTTATCATTATTACCCCCCGCCGACCCGACAGGGTGTTTCCTAGGCTTGAAATTGAACTCAAGCGGGGTAAAGTATCACATTCTTACCAACAACACATCAACTGCATCCCGAAAGACAAAACAGACACACAGACAGAACGGACAATTTCAACAACACTTCAACACAGCGACAGTAGAGCGGGAAGGAAGTAAGTAGCGGGAAGGAAGTCATTGCAAGACTGACCACTCTGCTCGCCACTGAACTATTCATCACTCGCATATCTAACCATTCACATAAGCCCCGGCACCGCTTTCAATCTACTATCTGCATCTTCCACATCCGATCTTCAGCGAGTGTCGAGTAGTACACGATTAATGACATGGTCGCTCTATCGGCATCTTCAAGGCGTATGAGACGGAGCGGCCTTGGGTGCTTTTAAACTTTAAACTACTAAAGCTCAGATGTCGAACGGCGAAAACTAAATGCGTTAAAAAGTTTTCGGAGCTCAGATAAATGACTGGTCCATAAAGACTGAAAGAAAGCGAAAGTAAATACAGACAAAAATATGGAAGAAAACGTTGGGGGAATACAGCGACAGAAAAGAGAAAGTTACTTGAACTGAACTTCGACGGCAACGGATCTGTTGGTGACGAGAGAACCCGTAGGCATCCCTGCGCGAGCTCTCCTATAAAAAGCAGTGAGACGGTATGAAAGAACATCTTTCACCAGCTCACCTGAA